>OMKY01181120.1:0-10920 GCA_900302395.1 Bregmaceros cantori
GAAAGGAGAAAGTAGAAGCCGATAATATACCGGAAAAACGAATATACCGGAAAAATGTATGGCAAAAAAAGCATTTTAGCCATATATGGGGGTATTTGGGTATTATATGGGGGTATTTAGGTATTATATGCAGGTATGTGGGTATTATATGGGGGTATTTGGGTATTATATGGGGTATTTGGGTATTATATGGGGGTATGTGGGTATTCTTTAAGTGTTGCATAAATGTCGGTGAGGAGAGGAGAATTTGTGATGCTGCCCGGTGCCTCGGAAATAAGTCACAGGCATGTGCTGGAAGCGGGTCTCTTACCGACTGAGCCGCAGAGACTTGATTTTCTGTTTGTTTTGTTTTTAAATTCTTTTCTGGGCGCAAGAGCTGTTTTTCATTCTTTATTGAGAGGGATAGTGATAGGATTAAATCGGAAACTGGGATTTAGAGGGGGGGGGGAATTGGAGAAAAGCCGGAGAGGGGATTAAAACCCACGGTGCTGCACGACCTATGGTCTGGGGGGTGCGCTCTGTAACCACTCTGCCATCGCGGCCCCCGTGGATTTTACTTTTAAACAAAATCACACAGCCCTAACAGCCAGTGGTCCTATACGGCTGTAATTGAGTCAAGTGAGCCACATTTACTAACAATGTTGAGAGATTCCAGAACCACGTCATGTGACGGATGACAAATGTTCGCCTCACATATCACATCAAGATGAAAGTGAGACTTCTCACAAACATATAACGACAATAATCAAAAGCAGGACGCTAACACTGGACACTCACATCAAACACTCCCAGATTAGCCGAGCAAAACTCTGCCTTGGAGTGCTGGCTCTGCGGCGCAGTCTTTAAGACACCCAAACCCAGCACATGTATGGTGCCTGTGACTGAGTTCACAGGTACGGGCAGCGTTGCAAGTTCTCCTCCCTTCGTCAACCTTTCTGCAATGTCTTCTTCCCTCGTACCGCTTTCAAACCAAACTGTCAATGAAATGGAAAATGATGCTTAAAATCTGGTTAGAGGAATTAGTGGGAAAAGAAGGAGAGGCAGACAATCCAAATGTTGCCGCGGCAACATCTAGGAATGGTCGATTGGTACACATTCTGCTACATGCAGACATAATGAGAGTTTCAATGGAGCACGACGGGCCCCAGCGGTGTACGCTGTATCACCACCACCTGTGACAGTGGGTCCTCGACTACACAGCTGAGTTTAGCTCTGTTAAACTGAAGAAAAAGCTCAACAGAGGCTTTCACTTTTTTGTCCGAAGGCTTAAACTTTGATTTATGGCCAATGCACATCAATGTTCAGAGCATGGAGAAGAATAAGAGAGAGATAACGAGACACCCACTTTCTTTCTATTTATATACACAGAAAATACAGTTTCAAAATTCGCTGTGATGTTACAAAATTTGCTAATTCATTAGCAAATTTTCCATACACACATTAATTCTGTGATGATCCTTTTACTACGTAAAATACAGAGTTCATAGTTTTAATTCAAAGTTATGATTTGAATCATAATTGTAATATAACTTTAGATTACATATAATATCTGATTTTAATGTTTGGTGATGTTGGATTAGTAATTATTAATAATAGACTGTATGCTATTATAAAATAGAAATTGATAGTTTTCTTATTTTACCTTGAAACACTATTTTGCACAAATATTTTATTGTTTCTTGTGCAACTGTGATTATTTCATTATATAGTAATCTTCAATTCAGTTTTTCAATTTGTACAAAGATTTTATTTCATAGAAAATAAACAATATAAATGCCATAATGAGTGTCTATTTACCTTGACTATTATTGTAAATGACAGTTGTGCCAAATAGTTTGGGTACTACCAATGTTTGCAGTATCGGGACTCGTTATCGGGGATTGGGACTTGGTATCGGGACTCGGTAGATCCTAAAATCAAAGGATCGGGACCAAAAAAACATGATCGGTGGATCCCTAAATTCATTAAAATGGCATATTATCAAAAGAGACAATGGAGTCTATTAACAAATTTTACAGTCAAAGACAAAAAGGGGTCTCGGGAAATGTCTAGTTTCAGAACAAACTATCTATCTATTAGGGCTGGGTATCAATTCGGATTTCCCAATTGTTGCGTAAAAATGGATTCTGTCCCATAGACAAAAGAGCCCCACGTGTATTTGTAATTGTATCTTGTACGTGTAAGAGAAAATAAATTAATTCTGAAATTCAAGTCAACACCACCACTTTTAGTTAGTTATTACTTGCATATAACATACCCCAATGGCAGGGTTTCATGATTCACCTTCTTTTATGCATGAATCAATTTTAAAATCGATTCACGATTGTTTGTACCCAGCCCTATTCAGGACTCTAAATCAAACTAAAAATCAAAGACTCCCACCAAATTCCTTCAGACAACTCACTTAGACCATATACCGGAAAAAAAAAAATATATCAAAGCATTTAAGCCATATATCGGGTATTTTGGTACTTGGTAGTACTGTACAGGTGCTGGATGCGGGAGTCTTACCGACTAAAAATCAAAGCCTCGACTAGGAAGCTAAGAAATGGTGCCCATGACATGTCTAGTTTCTGTATAAAGTGTATTTAAATCATCTGTTGAGATCCCTGGACGCCACGGCCTGTTTGGCTGAGGCGTGTTTGCACAGGTATAGGTCAAGAGCGTGCGGATGGCAAGCGTGCGCTCACTGGGAAATTGCTTCACACCATCATGTGCTTCGCATTAAGCCGCAGCGCTGCCAAACTTGGGCCCTGGCCAGGATTTAGATTTTGACAGAGGGCGATATTGTACAATCCAATCATCATGATAATGCAGTGCAACAGCGTGAACTCATGTGATTAGTGTGTCGACGCAGACAGGCATCGGCACTAGCAGGTAACGCTTTACATGTAATCCAATTACAGTAATCTGATTACAAAAAGTAGTAACTGTAATCCCCTACAATTACATATGGAACAGGGGATTACATCCAATTCACAATCGTTCCAAGGCCATTGATGTAACTTAAAAAACAGTAAATGTGCATGCAACAGACTGCCATGTGATGCAGCACTCAAATTCACAGAGCTCCATTTTGCACGAAAACTAGAATTAAAAGTCTTTGAAACACATGGAATTGTCAGATTGATGTATTTGGGGTTGCATTTAAAAGTAAATTATTTTTTTAAAAAAGGGGTGGTCGAATTACGTTACTGATTACAGTTTTTAATGAGTAACTTGTAACTGTGACAGAATACTTTTAAAGTAACCTTCCCAACTCTGGGTACCAGGGATATCAAAGTTTGGTTAATGCATTATTCGATTAATGATCAATTCAGTTGGCCAATTGATTGATAAACATGTTTATATACTGTCATACCATGCAAGACAGGACTTTTAGCCTGCATGACAAGAAATGCTACCAACAATGTAGCGACTAGTTAGTGACATGGCCGAAGACTACCAAAAGCCTATCTGGCAAATAGCACCAGTAATAATCACGTTGACCTCGTCACTTGTCTGCGGTGCGGAGTGCAGACGGACAGCTGCTATTACTATTGTATGCATGTACTACGTGCCGAGAGATGTGATTTGCCAACACCAAAAAGAGGTTGAGCCTAAAGACGTTACAAGTAAAAGAACAGGGGAAGTTAGCTAGGGAGTCTTGGTTCCTGGTGCCATGTAGGGACAATGGCACTCCGTAAAATAACTTCGGTCAGTCAGTTGCCTAACGTGGGACAGTGAAATGAAGTGTTGAACAGTTGAACTTAATGTTAGACACATTACCATAGTTTGCTTTTAACATAGTTTCACTGATATTCATTGGTTTAGGGAGGAGCCAGAGCCACTGGAGCTTAGGTGGCCCACATTAGGGCAATCCACCATAGTTATATAGATAAAAAAGGAATTTGACGTAAAAAAAACAAAAAACATTTTGAATGATAAAATAATTTATTGGGTTAGATGGTTTAGATTTTTCTTCGGGTAATTGAAATCAAATTGAAAACCAGGATTTTATTTTTAAATGGTACAGCCAAGGGAGGCGGACACTCTCTCCTCTGGTGCCAAATGGAAATAAAGCATATGCATGTCAACATCCCTCATTTCACTGTCCTTTCAGTGAACTTTAAACACACAAAAACTCCCAATATTACACAATACACACAGAGACACCCATAGACACACAATACATACACAGACACACAATACACACTGCTACACTCACAGACACACAATACACAGATACACTCACAGGCGCACACACTACACACAGATACACTCACAGACACACAAAACACACAGAAACACTCACAGACACACAATACACATAGATGCACTCACAGACACACACTACACACAGATACACACTACACACAGATACACACTACACAGACACACACTACACACAGATACACTTACAATACACACACACAGACACACACAGATACACTCAATACACACACAGATACACAACACACACAAATACGCATTGCACACACAAATACGCATTACCCACAGATACACTCACAAACACACAATTCAACTAGTAATTAATTTCATTCCTAGTCTATTCTAAAAATTCATAATATCATTGGTGTGAACGGTAGCGGTGAACGGTATTTATTTTATTCTCATATAATTAATAGAATATTTTACACTTTCAGTGCAAATGATGTATGGAAAAGTTTCAGTAAAATGTATGTTTAAAATCAGCTCATAATATGCAAAGGGGGATCTCTATTGACAAGAAGAAATTGTGTTGTAAACACTGTTCATGTCTTTTCATGTTTCTTTTTGTTTTTCATTTGTTGGCATAATATCAAACGCAATGACTCGGACATGATTTGAAAATCATAACAATTTGCACACACTAGAGCTGAAACGATTAATCACGCTTAAAAATGTCTTGCCTCGATTAATCGCTCCAACTCTTTTGGGACCCTCCAACTCAATTGAATATCTATTACAAAAATTACATTACTTATGTCGAAAGATAGTTAATAATTAATATAGCAAAATATAGCTAATGCTTTAAGTCGATTAACATTCTCAACAAGGTGCTGATAACATTTATTTAATAACAGATCACAAAATGAAATCTAACAAGAATGTACTCTGTAGGAAACAGAAAAGAAGCAGAATAAAACTGAAATACAATTATTACAGCATAAATGCAATAGTATGAACTACATATGTATAATGTAAGGTATGACAGAAATGTAAAAGAAAAAAAAAAAAAGCTTTCATTGTTTTATAATTGTGGCTATAATCACAATTTCGGTTATAATTTGACCAATTGTGCAGCCTTAACTGATAGTTAAAATATTCCTCACACACGCACCACCCCCTCCACACACACACACACACCCAGACACAAACCCACAACATATTTCCTCTAGTCCGAGGTGAGCGCCGCTCGCTCCATCATTAGTGATCCATATCGCTTACCCCGGCGCGCGCCGCGTTGAAAATAAACATTGTTTAGCGTCTGTTCATGCTCCACTTTTTTAGGCCAACCCTAACCTTTCACACTGGCTTACGTAGGACGCCACAGCAGCTCCGACAGCAGCGGCGGCGCAGGAGGAAAAAGAAAACGAACAGAGGAGAGGGGGGGGGGAGAGAAAGGCTTTCTAAGGACACACAGGGCCCTTTAGGAGCCCTGCCTGTATACGCTCCGTACACAGCATGGGCGCCGCACTGAATAAAACATGAGCCTGCTCGAGGTTCCAGAAAATCCTAAATGAAACGCCTGCGCTAATGGGTGCACAAGTCCGCAATGCAAAACATCCATAACGCTTTATTTTACAGTATGCTTATAACAAAGTAATTAACTGGTAAGTGATAGTAATCAATATTTACTGAGTAATTACATGGAAGCTATATCAGGTATACCAGGTAGTAATATGTACGGCATAAATACCAGCACTTACATGGTAGCTATAATGTTAGTACCAGAATATTACTTCTCAATTACTGATTCATTTTTGACAGCAACCAGGATAATACTAAGTAACAGTTAGTAATCGATATTTACTGAGTAAATATGCTGAAATTGCCATGTGTACTGGTTATATGAGGTATATTACTCCACGATTGTCAAGATACCAATTAGTAATTGCTAAGTAATAACCTGGTAGTAGCATCATAGCTACCATGTAATTACTTGGTAAATATTAATTACTATCTTGTAGTTACCATGTAGTTAGCAGTTAATTACATGGTAATAGGCGTACGGTAAAATAAAGCGTTAGCTAATGAGTCCTTTTTTTAAATTAGCAACACCAATGATATGTGCACAGCTGTAAAAAACTGTGCCAGTGAAATTACTCATTTCATATCTTATAATTTCCGAGTCATTAGTTCTGTTTTTTTTTTTCATTCCCTAACTCACACAATAAACAGCCTCCAGCACTCGTTTACACCCTCATCAATAGTAGAGCTGCAGGTAACGATTATTTAATCGTTAGTTGTCGATTATTAAAACGACAAGTCCAGAAGTCAGTTAGATATTTTTCTTGATAAAAACATACTTAAAATATTCACAAGCCAGCAACATTTTTTGTCAACTCAAAACATAGTCAAATTTGGTTCTTCTTAAACCAACAAATGAACAACAATTAACTTACTAATCCTCGCACAAACTAATTACGAATAATTTGAAGCATAATCCTTTGATGGTTATCTTTATATTCATGTTTTCTATCAATTATGTACTTTTAATATTTAATATTTCACGGGAAAAATGGCAATTCAATCAATTCCACTAATCGATTATTCACCTGAACAAAAATGCATTTACTCACGGATGTGTTATTAATGATCTTATCTCCTTTACTTTATCTCACACTTTATTATCAGGTTCCTTTATTCATGATCTATTTTATTATTGTGTGTTGTTTCACTGCACCGTTTCATTCCAGCATTTTAACCTACTGCTCATTTTATTTCATCACCATATTTTATGAGGTCCCTCAGTTAGTGCTTTTATGTAGGGTGGATTGCCCTAATGTGGGCACTTTTTTTTCTTACTGTTAGACATTATCATAGTTTACTTTTACCATAGTTTCACTAACATTCATTAGTTTAGGGATGAGTCAGAGACACTGGAGCTTGGTGTCCCACATTAGGCATTGGCTCACATTAGGGCAATCCACCCTGTTGTATTGTCTTATATTTTGTACGTCTGATGTCTCGAGAGCACTTTGCCCAAGATAAATTTCCCCTCTCGGAACAATACATTATATTTGATTGTTTTGATTGAAATTGTGACTACAATGTTCTACATTCTAAAAATGATGTCTCTTGACGTCTCTTGACGTCTAGGTATGTGTTTTCCTGCAGGACGTCCGTGCTCAGTCTAATCCGTTTCAATGATCGGTAAAAAAAATTGCGTCGTCTGGTTCCACACAACTGCATCACATAGCTGCAATGAAACTATACAACTTAGGTTACTACAACATAACTCTGTTGGTTTAATTGTCATCAGTAACCACATTAAGTATTTTTAGACATATATACACACGTATATGCATGTTTCACTTTTTTGAGTACAACTATAATCATTAGTTGCAGCACTAGCTACAGAATATTAATTTGTCCCTTCCTCTATTACTCTTTTAAACACAGATATGAGAGGGACTAGGAGTAGAGCGTAGGGTGCGAAAAGTTAATATTTTTTAAGGTTTTTCTATAAATTCTTAATTGAATTGTATTTATTTTAATGGAATTGTGTTTATTTTAATGGAATGAATTCATTTTTAATGAAATGTTTATCAAACTCTTTTTAACGTAACCTGGGTGTGGAGTGCCTATGTATTTCACTGCGTAAGTATGGGATATGTTGTGTTTTTGAATATTTTATGTCCTGTATATCAACTAGCTGTGATCTTTATTCATGTGTCCATTGTCGCGAATGCTTGCATGTGGCTGTGGTCCACGGCGTTACAATCGAATTGCCCTTCGGGGAGTAAATAAACTGAACTTGAACTAGTTATTTTATCTTCATGAAATAGCTTGTAGAAGTGTATGAAGACATGGAGAGAAGGAAGTGAACACTCCACTCTGTAATCAAATACATTCCTAAAAGCCTAATTCCTTTTGAAAGTCAAAGGCAACAAGCACACAAAACAACAACACACACACACACACACAGACGTATGTATGTACACACAACTGCACGCACACACCCGAAAAACAAAAAACAAAACAAAAGAAGAAGTAGGTCATGGGCATCTTATGTTCTAATCCTGATTTTGGCGTGTGTACGCACACGTAGGTGTGTGTGTGTGCCGCTGCTGTACGTTGCACCGCTGGAGAGGTCACGCCACGCATCTCTCTCTCTCTTTCTCTCTCTCTCTCTCTCTCTCTCCATCTATCCCTCCTCTCTCTTTCTCGTTATTAACCTGTGCTGAGGACAGTGCTGGTTCACTGAGTTTGCAGCACTCAAAACCTCAAAAAAAAAAGAAGAAAGAAAGAAAGAGAGAGGATTTTGGAAAGCTTCGTCCACACGCAAGACAGGCATCTGATCGTGCACATCCAAAACATCTGTGCAAGAGAGACCTTTGTTATGCCTCCTCCTCCCAAATCCTAGAGACAGACTCCACACCCCACCCCCCTCTATTTTGTACAGAAAAGATTGCTTCTCGTTTTCCAATGCAACCCAGTTGATGTGGTCGCGCCGCATACTCTATTGTTCGCCCTAAAAACAAATAATGCTGTTCCATTTAAGCCTTGTTCTCCGTCACTCCCCTACCCATCTCTTTCTCCTCCTCCTCCTCCTCGTCTTCTACATGTTTGTACTTCTTTTGTCTCCACGAGATGGCGGCGAGATACGAAAAGGTTTAAGTTTTAAGGGGAGATTGGGTTTAGGGTAGGGCTGCAATGATTATTTTCATCGGCCATTTTTCACTGACGACTAATCAATGAATCGCTTAATTTTTCCTTTACAATCGGAATGAATATTAGTGTTAATTATTGCAATCATGTGTGCAAATATTGCGATGGAATGTTAATTATTAGTATTACAATTTCTCAATATTAATATTTTATAATAATAATAATAATACGTTTCTTTCCCCATGCAGTAATACTGCTGAACTCTGAAGGGACAGTGCAGCAACGGTCACGGAAGCATGTGACACAATACAACTGCCAATTGTAATTGGTACCAATTACTTTGTTTCAATATTGCATTGTAATGTATTGTATGTATAATGTTATTAGTGCTATTGTGTGTTTTTCACCAGCGAGTACACTGTTCACCCGTAGAAATTATGTTCTGAGTCCTTGTCAACAAAACACATGGTAAAGGAACCTTCAGTCTCCTTTATCATCCGAAAAAAATGCTTGTTTCTACCTGTTTCCATTCTTTAGTTATAGTCTCCAGAACAGGGTTGGGTACCACTAAAAACTGCTGTTTTAAAAAAATACAGGTCCAGTTGTGTGCAGTATACGTATGGTGCCCTCCGGCGGTCAGAGAGGCGCTCCATTCAATCTATTTTTTTTTTGCAATAAAATCCAATGAGTTAAAGATTATTATTTCTTCCCTCCTTTTTTTGAATAAGAATATTTTCAAACGGAAAAAGTGGTAAAATTGCCAGCGAGTGCTGGTGGGTGATGGTGATATGGGCAGGAAGAATCATGCTGCAGAGATTGTAATTTCGGTCAGACAAGACAATTTGCCTCGTCTGGTGTCATATCCGCCGGCAGGGGCCCGCGGGGAAGCTTCTCCGACAGTGGAGACAACAAGAAAACCTTCAGAATACCAGCTGCCTCTATTTCAAGTCTTTTTTTCCTCTACCTGCGAGTGTGTGTGTGTGTGTGTGTGCCAGCCGCGCTTTTTCGGGGGAAGAAAATATGGGAAAAGAAAAAAGGAAACAAGGTCAGTAATCAAAAGAACAGGGTGTTTCATGGGGAGACAGAGAGTGAGAGTGAGGGAGAGATGTGCCGTGTGAAGACAAGGGGCCTTACAGATTGAAAAGAATGCTTTCTCAAAAGGTCCGTCCTCATGTTACAGCCCGAGAACCCGCACAATGTTGAGACCATGGCAGTCGCAAATGTGACGTATGTCTGTACTGCCGCCCCACGCCTCCAGCGTGAGGCGCAGTACTAGCGCTCTTTAGGCCTATGCACAAGCTAAGCAGTTGGGTATTCAAACATGTGTGCATAGGAGAGAGAGAATGCTGGTTTTCCGGCACATTTGTATGTCTACTAGTGCACACGCCTATGTGGGGTATTTTGTGACGGATATTTTCCTGGACAATAACCCCCCATATTTGTAAATAACACTGTAGGAGGCACCAAGGTGGACGGTGAAGGAGAGAGAGAGTGTGAGAAAAAGTGTGTGTGTGTGTGTTTGTATGGAGGCCTGCCAAATCAACAGAACGGTGAAGAGCTGTAAAATAAAAATAAAAATTACAAATGAAATAAATAATAATAATACATTATAAACTAGAAGCACTCCTGCACCGTAGTGGTAGAAAAATAGTACTCTCAGTGCTAGCGGTATTTGTGGCAACCCATTATCAATGCAAGTGCTTGAGTAGCATGATTGCGAGTGACCCATAGACTGTATTCCCACCGGAAAACATGCCAACTACTTCCCAGCGGCCCCATGTCACCCGGAATGTGACTGCGGTAAGCGGCCAGCGATCTATGGATAAGTTGAGGATTAAGTTATAAGTATGACTATGTTACTTATAGGCTACAAAATTGCACCAAAATTTAATCGATTCTTCCGTGTGTTATTTCCAACAACTGTACAACAAGTATATACATATGAACACAAAAACTCCAACAATAAATAGATAAGAAACAATCAAACAAGCAACAGGGGGGAGAGAGAGAGATGAAGTGTGTGAGAGAGAGGGAGAGAGAGGGGCGGAGGGGAGAGAGAAGCAAAGACAGACAGAGAGAGAGAGAGGGGTGGGGAGGGAGGGA
>OMKY01181123.1:0-12532 GCA_900302395.1 Bregmaceros cantori
AGGTGATCAGCTAGAAACTGACACCCACCTTGGTCGGGACAGAAGCCCCACTTGCGGTCGTCGTCGTAGCTCTTGGATGTGGCGCACCACATCTTGCCGTCGCTGCGTCCGGACGAGGTGCATGCTTCATACGTGTCACCCAGGAAGGTGAAGGGGAACACACACGGGCCGCCTTCGCCATTCCCTCCCACGGTGGACATGGCTGTTGTACAGGGGGGGAGGAGATGAGATGAAATAAACTGTAATGTCAATGGAGATTTTATTTTTGATTTGACATTCAGATCTGGGCTGTTAGTTACGAACACAAAACTACTCGATTGCATATTCTGCAATCTTCTTCAGAAGTGATGTCCTGTTGGCATGGTGACTTTATCACTTCCTTGTCGGTGTGGTCTGACCGGTTGACGCAATGAAGTCCAAAACGTGCGATAGGGTGTATGCCCCTTTGTCTCTGTTGCGGCATGGTGCAGTGTCACCATCCCAACAAAATGTCATTCCTGACGAAGATGGCAAAACCCGCAATCCAACTGTTGAGGTATTTAAAACAACCTTTATTCCTAATAGCCTATAACTGCAACTATAGCATATCTATACTAGAACACAGACAACAGTGCTGAAAGTCCACATCATCTAAATATTTTATTAGGTATTATTTTTCGACTTCTCACATTTCCATATTCAGCAATGTTTACATTTGTAGCCTTGTGTATTGCTCTTGTAATCACATCTGATTAATATAGGCTACCAAATACTTGGCTATAGCCTACCCCCGCCCCCCGTGTGCCCCGTCCCGAATTTCAGCCTACTTCATCTGGTCACCCTATTTAGAACAGCAGTTTTTTTCCATTGAAAAACTCATCATCATGGGGGTTGGATTAAGCCCGCTTCAACAGACATGAGCTGGCCTGTGGGGTGTATGTTTGGCACCCCTGCTTTAAAGACTGAATCCATGACAGGATATCGCATGCCTGATTGATGTAATGCTCTCTTTGGAAAGGACACATATCTTCCATTACATCACCACAAGCAAGTCTGTCTGGACCGGCTGCAGGGCCTGTAAATACCTAAGTCACTGTCAACACAGTGCTAGCCTGGCACGGCCATCACCAAACATCGCTTGAAAAAAGGAATGCTGAGGGGGCTCATGGATGAAAACACATGCATTGGGTCTGGTAAAACCAGGGTCGGAAAACGTGTCAATCAAATCGTGTTATCCAGTCACAGTGCAGTAGGTAGGACAAGCAAACTCCCCCCACGTCCGCGCTGATTGGTCGATTGATTCCGTACCGACGGCGACCCTGATTTTCTAGTGATGTGCGATGCGTAGACGAGGCATTGGTTCTGGCTCGCCAGGCTAGGAAAGTCCTTTTTATTTGCACTTTGGTCCGCACCAAAGTAGCCGTGGTTTAATTTGGTTGCTATTCACTGTATTTCCTCAAGAGGACTAAATTCTGTCAACAATAGAGCCCCAGTATACTGTCATGGAAACTCTGCTTTTCTTGTTATGCAGTTTTATTCACACATCCACTGAATCAAACCGGAGTTTGCTTCAAAGGGGACAGTGAACACATCTCTGTTTGTTGTTTAGTCTGGACAAGAATTCAGTGGTTTGTATTCATATTCACCCAAAAGTCTGCATACCACATACTTCTTTGGTCTAGTCCGAACCAGACATGGCAGGTGTGAATACACCCTTAATCTTAATGTTCCTGGTTATCCTGATGAGAGAGACTCATCCATGGACAAATGGAATTGGAAACGGAATTATAACGGTTTTGTTGAGTTCCATCAACAAAACATTGTTACAACAAAAATTATTGTTCCCGGTAATGGTTCATTTTGTTCGCGTTAGCTGTTTAATGCTATATAATATCTGTTGGGGTTGTTGTTTTATTTTTGAAGTTATTCCAAAGTGCACTCCTTTGAGAATGAAATAAAATCGGTATTAACCAGTTAGCATTATTTTTAAATAACTTTCCAGAACATAAAATATACTCTCCGGTTTCATTTTCGTTCCTTGAACTGGTTCAAAGCCCTGATTTATACCGTTATATTTAGAAACAATTAAGGCTTTCCTGACCAGTTTCCGGGCAGAATCCATATTTGGTGTCGGCATCGTAGTCCTCAGTGGTAGCACACCAGCGGTAGCCATCGTCGCGGCCCGTGGTGGTGCACGAGTCGTATTTCTGACCCTGGAAGGTGAAGGGGAACTTGCAGGGAGAGCCGTTGGCATTCCCGCCCAGCGTGAACAGCACTGTGGGGGCAAGAGATGGTGATTGTTAGTCTGCTACAACATGCAGATGAGTGGCATAAATAATAAATAAGCCGGATAGAAGGAGTGTGGGGCCTGGATCCATAAGAATGGAATTTGTCATTGGTAGGAAAAATATCCACAATGTCCTAGACCAGGGTTATTCAACTGGTGGCCCGCGGGCCAAATCCATTTTTTTCTGGCTCCCAGAGCAATCCTGAAAAAAAACAACAAATAACCTTTTTTTTTTTTTTGGCCAAACGTGTTTTATCTATCTGAGATGCTGTTTACATCACCAGAAGCACTAGAAATGTGTTCTTGAGGGTTGAGGCTAACTGAGTTTCTGTTATTTACCTCAACAGATGCACTATAAATGTGCATCTGTGTTTAAGTAGCTGCTGCTGTTTACCACTATTTGTGCGTTGTTGTTTCAGATGTTCCTTGTAACAAACGAGAAAGCACCATTGTTGCATAGAGTTGAAGACATTTTAATGGGAAGTATGCTACGAATTGGTGGTTTTGCGTCGTGACAAGTTGTACAAATAGACCGGAGAGTGCAGTCCGGCATCTGCTCCGGCTCCTGGACCATTGGGGTTCTGACAATGCGGCCCTCTGAGCAAAGTAGTTGGATAGCCCTGTCCTAGACCATTCTTCCGTGGGTGGCACGGGTCTGCTGTGTCGGGCGTGAACCGCACCTGAAGGCAATCATTGACTGCGGCATACCACCAGATTTGTTTGCCGCCCCCCTCACCCTCCCTCACACACTCGGACAATGCAAGTAAGTCTTTTTTAAAATTGTATTTAAATCATGGTTATAATAATTTGTTACTTCCAGTGTTTATACATAAAGCACTTGTTACTTTACTACGCAAAATGAGAACTACCCTTGTTTGATCAAGGAATTTCTAAAACTCCCAAAATATGTGAATAATTGGGCTGTTCCCAACCCTTTTCACATTGTCTTACTTGGGTCCTAAAACATAATTCAGTATAAGGTGTAACAAATCATTGGAATGCTTTTTTCCACATCACATCTCCTTTTTTTTTTTAAAGTGATTTTTTCCGGCGTCAGCGCCGTTTTTCCATTTATTTTTTCCATCCATTTATTGGATAGGATTAGTCGGAAACTGGGGGTAGACATTGAAGAGATCGGGGGTAGACATTGCAGACAAGTCGACGAGCGGAGTCGACGCAGCGACACTGCGGACGCTGCGGTAGACACAGCGCCACTAACATGAATGGGGTCGCGTTAGGTGCGGTGTCCATAACCACTCGGCCAACGCGGACCCCTCCACATCTCATCTCCTTTAAGCTCAAATAATTGTGTCTATGATTTACAACAGGACAAGTTTATGGTGAATGCAGCCAGTTAAGAAAAAAAGGTTTATTACATTCGTGGGGGCAGAATCCGTATTTGCCGTCCTCGTCAAAGTTGTAGGTGGTGGAGCACCACAGGAAGCCGTCGTCTCTGCCCTGTCCTGTGCAGCTGTTGTACTCTTTGCCCTGGAACAGGAAGGGGAACTTGCAGAACTCTCCGTCGGCGTTGCCGAATTTCACCTTTACCACTGGGGGACAATTGATATAGATTCACATTAATTATCACCATTTATAGACGGGTTTATGCGCGAAACACTGGGCGGAGTCATTTTGTCCCGCCGCTCTGTTGGTCACTTCCGGTGCCTTATTGTCGCCTATGTCAACCCTGGTACTCGACTGAGGTCCGAAGACATAAAAAACAAACTAAACACCCACCAGTTCAAAATCCGACCAATAGATGTCGGTCTGTGACCATTTACACATCAACCCCTTTGCTTCGTTCACCATTTTACATAGATATTGATGAAATACAGCCAAAATCCGACTTGAAGTTACTCACCGAGTGGTCACATGTTCTTTTAGACCAATAGGCTGGCTGATTCTACTAGTAATTCCAAAAAGAATGAGAAAATGGAACGAGTTGCATTGATTATTAAATCGTGCATTTGTGGATCACAGATCCGCATAAGAGCATTTGGGTGTGGAAAAGCACACCGCAAGTTACCAACCCTGTTTTAAATAACGCGGTAGGTGCGTGTTCCCACTAAGTAGACATGTTGAAAAATTTTTACTGAAAAACTTTTTTATTGAAAAAGTTTTACTGAGATGTCAGCAATTTGCTACTCGTTACATTAACTTGGCCTTCAGCGACCCCCGTTGGGAACTGCTTGCACATATGTTGGTGTCATATCTCTCTCTCCCTCTCGGGTGCTCTCTCGATCTCTCGGTCTCCCTCTGTCTCTCCCTCTCTCTCCCTTTCTCTCGGGTGCCTTCTCTCTCGCTCTTATTTTTTTTCTACCGAAGGTTACTTTGTACTTTTGCTACTTACAAAACTTTTTGTGGAGTACTTTTTTTTACTTTTACTAGAGTAATATTTTGCTGAGGTAACAATACTTTTACTAAAGCATTTTTTAATGGCTTCTCTGCCCAATTCTGCTTCTGACATGACAGCCATACCACTCAGTGATTCATCAGAACTTTAGTAAAAGGAGTGAGTTGTTACCTGCTCCGTCCCCAAGGGTCCACTGCTCGTCATCATCAAAGTGAGAGTCTCCTCCGATACCGGGGCCTGGAGCGAAGGCATGGGCCAGGAGCCCATCCTTTCCATCGAAGGGGTAACCATCTCCATGCTCTGAACAAAAGAACGTCAATTACGTATGCACCACAGGGTTGAATTACGCAAGGTGGTGGACTTACCATTAAATAACATCATACATATATATAATGTTTATTATTTACAGTTTAGTTAAATTTGTCAATTTTGGTATTCAGGGCTTTGAACCGGTTCAAGGAATGAAAATCGGGAACTTTATTTGGAACTGTATTTTCCAGGGAACAGAAACGATACTGGAAACGTTTTTTTTTTTTTATGTTCTGGAACAGGAACACTTTTTAGAAAATAATAATAACCGGTTAATACCGGTTTTATTTTGTTCCTCGAGTGCACTTTGGGATAAATTTAAACAAGAGAATTTATAAATTCTACGATGCACAGTGAAGTATGAATCATCGCGGGAGTCTGCAGACCTCGGCTGTAGAACACTACCAGCGGGCAGCAGTGGGTCTCTGTTGCGAGTTGTTGTGGGTTCGGCCCCACGCGCAACGCGACGTCGGCTCTAGAGCACTACCAGCAAGTATCTGTAGCGAGTCGTTGTGGGTTCGCCCCGACATATATTATATAGCATTAAACAACTGACAGGAACTAAATTAACCGTTCCGGGAATAATATTTTTTGCTCTAATCAATTCTGTAATGTCAATTTATTGGTGGAACTCATAACCGGAAACCTAATAATTCTGTTTCTGTTCGAAGCGAACCGATTGGGAAAAAAAATATTGGTTCAAAGCCCTGTTGTTATCACATGTCATGATATCGTCCACTGTCATTATCGAAATGTGATAATGTGAATATCGGGTACCGATGCTCCGTCCTCATATACAGGCAGGAAATATCAGTGTTGACCTCCTCCTACGACTTTTCAAAATGTTTTGAGACTTACTTTTTAACTTTTTAATTTCACTTACTCATGATTTTATTTGAATTTGATTTTTGTTTTTTGTCGTCTTTTTGTCTCAAGATTGAATTCATTCATAAGTACCACATTTTAACAAGAAGGTACTTCCTTTATCTTCCATACTCTGCCATGAGAGACTGCAGCTGAACAATCTTTGCAGCTGGATTTCATTGTGAGGTTGCTGGAGTGACTTAAAAGTCACACAAACTTTCAGAGACAGGCACAGAGAAACATCAATACAAAGACAGAAATCACACACACACACACACACACACACACACACACATACAATCACACACACACACAGATGCATACATACCTACAGAGACACACCCTCCCCCTGTCTAGGGGGAGGGTATCTCCGCAGGTGAGACTACCGAGTCTACTAGCTGTCTCACTACTGAACTTGGACAAGTTGTGCTTTAGTGAAAGGGGTAGTGCAGACTCTGGTCACTGAGAGATCATATATTTCTCTTGTTGGTCTTTAATGTATGTATGTATGTATGTATGTTCAACTTCATACCATATAAGTGTTAGGATGCATAGTAGGCATCTGCCGCGGTGATACTTCGACGCATCGACGGTGCGTACAAAACCATTATTTCCGACGTTCCGTGTTACGGAAATACAATAGAGCTACACACTATGGGGGGCACCCACCATTTCGGGGTTTCTCCACTCTGATCATCTATCGCAATGCATCGGAACTGCAACGTTCCTCCCCACTGGGTGCCAGCATTTCGATTAGCCAGCATTCGACACCGCTATTCCGGTCTGGGTTAGGGGTTAAGGTTGGGCTTAGGCTTAGGAATGGCCTTTCCAGCATACCGCTACCGCGGCCTCTCCATGTTGGAACGGCAACGCTTCTGTGTTGGGGCAGCAAATTTACCATGTCGGAACCGCGGAAATTCAAAATAAAGCTGTCGGAGAGAAGAAGCGTCGGGTAACCATACTATATATTTGTACATATGTGACATTACTCGTAGAATACCCATCTGCCGCAAACCCCAAATCTGCCGTACCATTGCGTCCGAAGTTGATCATGATGTCGGCTTCACCGTCCGTGATGCGGGTGAAGGTGAGTGGGGTCACGTCGCTCCACACCTTGAAGGCTCGGAAGAAAGCGTCATCGATCGTATCTTCGTCAAGGTCGGGAGTGTGGCCCAAGATTCTGTTGGGAAGGAGAGCAAAGACTCTCATGTTAACCTTTTCATTACCGCTAGGTGGCTAACAAGGTAGTGTGGATTGCCCTAATGTGGGACAGTCCGTTTGCTTATGGTAGGACAATTGAATGTAGTGTTGAACAGTTGAACTAAATGTTAAACACATTACCATAGTTTGCTTTTACCATAGCTTTACCATTCATTAGTTTAGAGAGGAGCCAGAGCCATTGAAGCTTAGGTGTCTTGGGCAATCGCGGGACACACAGCGATCACTGTGTGTATATACTCAATTACATTTCGTCCTCGTTACAATGGCACGGTGACCCAGATCACGCAAACAGACCCTTGAGGAGGTACTTGATAGCGCCACTTAGCTGTGTAAAGTACGGTATGTGTTTGAATTGGTCAGCATACAATGGCCAGTATGTGGGTGGGGTCTGAGAAGAGGAGGGGTATGTGTGATTCAAAAACGGGAGAATGTTGCGAGTGTGAAGCGAATCGGGAACTTGCTGCATTAGAATCACACAACACACATGATTGGATAAGAGAGAGCACATGACGTGGGCGGGGGGTAGTTCCCAGCAACAGGCGGATAGCTGCTGGGGAAAAGTACCACCTTGACTGGAAACGTCTGTGCCTAGACCAGTGTAGATAAGCAGTGTATGGTTGCCCTACGGTAATCGGCTGTAAAACCAACGAAGAAGAGTAGGCAGTGGACATCCTATAATATTGCTCGTCATCTAATTCCTCCATTTCCAAAAGCACCGAAAAATATCCTATTAATGGAGGGAAAGCCACCGCACCAAAATTTAATCAATTGTTCCGGGTGTCAATTCCAACAACTGTACAAAATTTCATCCAGATCCGTGCACAGCTTTTTCAGTTGTCTTGGGGAAAGACAAATCAACCAACCAACGCAACCAAAAACATAACCTGCCTGGCGGCACATATAATTAACCGTCTAGACATATTCCCATGTTAAGACTGGTCATTTCCTCTACGTGGACACCTTATCTGAGCTGTCATTACAATACTTTTTTTGCGCCAATTGTTTTAAAACTACAGAAATACTGTGAGTGTCACAAGTTGCCCATAGCTGCACTGATGAAAAACCCTCATATCGGACAGAGGGTGTTAATGCTATCTACGGATCACACTGCGGGTGAATTTCATCCAAATAGTTTGAGTATAAAACTGAGTCCTCCCTATCACTCAGACAGATATGGGCAGACTTTAAAATTACTTAAGTAAAAGTAATGTTACCTCAGCAAAATATTACTCAAGTAAAAGTAAAAAGTAGTCCTCCAAATAGTAAAAGTAAAAAAAGTAATTCACAAAAAGGTTACTTAAGTAGTGAAGGTAGTGAGTAAAATGTAATTGAATGCCCCTTGTTGAATTACAATCCTGGAAATCCCCCCGCTTTTCATATCCTTCTGGAAGGAGATAGGTGATAGAGATAGAGAGAGAGAGCCAGAGAGAAAAGAGAGCCTGAGAGAGAGAGAGACTGAGAGAGCGAGCACTTGAGACGGGGAGAGAGAGATATATGACGCCAACATATGTGCCAACAGTCCCCAGCGGGTGTCGCTAAAGGCCAAATTAATGTAACGAGTAGTGAATTGCTGATATCTCAGTAAAACGTTTTTTTTAACCTCAAATTCACTCGAGTAAAAGTAAAAAGTAACTTGTGAAAAATGTACTCCAAAAGTAAAAAAGTACACAAAAATTGTAACAGAGTAAATGTAATGCGTTACTGCCCATCTCACAGAGAACTTTTCCTTGCAATTCCTCGGGCTGCGTCCGTTACTTGGCTGTGACCGGTCTCCTCTGTTTATCTAAGCGGGCTGGCGGCGCGCGTGCTGGTCCACAGAGTGTGGTCAAGTGTCGTAAATAAAGTCCGAGCTGACTCTAATAGCAGGGTTCAGGTTGCACGGGGCTGTAGCGGCAGTGGCTGATTCACGACTCCACGCATTCCTTAACCTGGCCTTGTGCGGGGCCCGGGAGGTCTGGAAAAGAACACGCCTGCCCACCAGACAATACCACCACATAGTCCTAGCCACATCCATACAGAATGACCTAGTAATATATACACAGAGTCCCACTGACCCATTTGTTAAAGCTAGCCAAGTCAAAGTTTTGTCAATTCATAGTTCGATTATCATAGATGGCAAGTAACAAAGTATGAATACTTAGGTACTGAACTTAAATAGTTTTTTCATGTATCTGTACTTTTAGAAGTACTTGACTTTTTAGTTGTACTCAGTAGGTTTTTAACAGAAATACCGGTACTTCTACTCCTTACTTTTCCCAAAACAGACTTGTTACTTTTTTTTGCGCACTGATGGCAGTAGGGATATGTGAGTGTGAATGAGCCAGTAGGGGGTGGTAATGCCAAAGAGTGTAGAATGACAAGAGTGCACATGGGCCTGTAATATGGGAGATAGCCATTAGGTGTCACCGCATAATCTTAAGTGAAGTTAGTTAGGCTAGGTTTTTGTAAAACTAGTATTGAAATGGTGCATTTTACATACAAATTTATTTTTTTCTTTGTACTCTATACTTTCAAAAATGTATATATGTATACTCTATGGGTCACTTAAACTTCATACACAACCAGAATGCAGGGTACAAGCAGGGTATTTCCAGTTCACAATATTAACCATGTTTTTTTTGCAAAAAGCTTAAATCACAAACAGATTAATTGATTAATTGCTTTAATAATCAGCAACTGATCGATTAATGAAATAATCAGGCGGTAATTGTTCATCACAAACTCACCTCAAGTGACCAATATTTAATTTAAACAGATACGCAGGCTACGAACCAAGTCCTTGTGCCTTCAACGGTCTCTGGCCCGTTAGCTCTCGGTGATACAAATCACTGTTGATTCAAATCTCCTTGAAAGAGACAGGCAGACGGGTCTGTGCATAGCGGGAAAACCCACACACTGACCTACTAGCGAGCACTGCTGACTCACTCCTCGCTTGTTAAAAACATTAAAACTCTGAGGAGGAACGTGCGTGGGCAAGACGTGGGAGTGCCTGCAGGCGGACCATCGCTTGGTGCATTTGGACTCATTGGAAACACCAGACTATGTTCACCTTTGTTTTGGATCATTTTATTTATTATTAGGGCTGTAACGGTTAGTCGGATGATCGTTAATTAATCGATTATAGAATTAATTGGCAACAAATGTAATAATTGACAATCACCAATACACTGGTCATTTTGGCCGTTTCAAGTCACACTACCCAAAACCTGTTGATTGCAAATTTGATATTAGTTGATACTTTTTTGGCCGTAATTGATTAAAAAAAAGGATGATTATGATTGCCAAACCCATCAAATCCACTGGAACTTAGGTGTCCCACATTAGGCAGTGGTCCATGTTAGGGCAATCCACCATATATATAGATTATTTGCGTTTGTGTTTACTGACCTCAAGGTGATTTTGTGTGGTTCGTGGTGCTCTGTCAAATGTAAACGGCGTATTGTTCTACCACAATTGGAAGCAATGTCAATCCACAAAATTATTGTTTAAACTAAATTAGTAGTAAATAAAAGCATAATTTAATTTTGATTATTAGTAATTCATTTGTTATTAGCTCATCCTCAACAAATGTTCTGTCCAAATTATATACAAACATAAAGAATAACTAGCCTGGCGAGCGAGAATCAACGCATCATCCACACATCGCTAGGCGTTTGCATTGGGTCTGGTAAAACCACGGTCGGAAATTGTAAAGAAAAAAAATGTGTCAATCAAATTGTGTTATTCAATCATAGCCCAGTAGGTGGGACAAGCGGTGTGGAGGCGTGACAACCAAACTCCGCCCACGTCTTGTGCAGCCCGTACAAACTCCCCCCACGTCCGTGCTGATTGGTCGATTGATTCCATATGACGGACGACTTGGATTTTCCCAGACCCAATGCAAATGCCTAGGCATGTGCGATGCGTCGACGATGCGTCGGTTCTAGCTCGCCAGGCTAACGAATAACATGGAGGAGACAATCTGTACTTTCTGGGGAAATTGTTTGTGTTGACATTTATATATTCTAAAAATGCATTTTGAAAGTTTTCAAGTTTTTCCTGCAGTCCACACACCTGTACGTGATGGCATTGTTCTGCCATTTGGGCTTGCGATGGAAGAAGTTGTAATTGCGTACGTCGGGAACTCCACAGCGAGGCTTCTTCATGATCTCCACCGTGTTGGAGTCAATCTCTCCCGTCTCCGGCAGGCCAAAGAACTTCTGCATGGATTTCAGGGTGTCCTTGAGAACCATCAGGTTGCATCTGTCCCGCGGACATCCGTAGAAAGTGTTCAAGTATTTCTGGGGGGAAAAAAAGGGAAGAGTCATTCAGTTTTGCCATTCTGCCATCTGTGCCTCTGTATAGGTGACACTAAATTTAAAACAAGGCTATGTAGTCGACCCGCCTGCTAAAGGTAGGATGGATTGCCCCTTTTTTGCAGCTTCCTAATGTGGGACAGTCAGTTGCATAATGTGGGACAGTGAAATGTAGTGTTGAACATTTGGACTTAATGTTCAAATTACCATAGTTTGCTTTTAACATAGTTTCACTGACATAGTTTCACTGACACTGAGGAGGAGCCAGAGCCACTGGAACGTAGGTGTCCCACATTAGGCAGTGGTCCACCCTAGGGCAATCCACCCCATATCCCTGAAGGAATTCCATCCACCCAGTCAGAAGTTATGGACCAAACAGAAATTCTTCTTGAATTCAGCCATATTGAAAGTGTCGGCCTCCGAAATCAGTGCATGAACCTACCCTAGAACATTAACACACCAAATCTACGACAATCCATCCGTTCAAAAGCTATCCCATTAACATGAAGGAACTGTTGCGGCAGCATTGACGGCGGGCGCTCTGGCGGCCAACGAGCATGGAGAATTCTTTATGTGGTTTTGTAAATGCAGGAATTGGATGACACGCCATACTTAATCCTGTGAGATGCATAACCTTTTGGTTTTGTCAAATAGAGTCAAATGCACAAACAGCTGGGCTAAAGAATGTTCGCAATCAACCACTTCCTCGACCCGCAAAGCTTCTGGCTCGCCCTAGCCTGGTGAGCCAGAACCAACAAATCGTCGCTAGACGCCTGCATTGGGTCTGGAAAAATCTGGGTCTCCGTTGGAACGAAATCAATCGACCAATCAGCGCGGACGTGGGCGGAGTTTGTATGGGCTACGCAAGATGCTAGCATCGCACAGCATGGACTGCAGCTGCCTGCAGCTGCTAATCCTGCAATCACACAATCCATCATATGAAAGCCGTTCCCAATTTAGCAAATACAGATGTGCACTACGTAAACCAGTATACTGCCTATGCCTATGGTGTGTGTGTGTTGTGACCAGAGCCAGAGAGAGATCAAGAAACCGGCCTCAATGAATGCAAAGGCTCAGTCTCTATCCCCGCGTCCGCCGAGGCTGTATTGATACCCCAGGGTGTATGCACGGGCCGACGCCTGTCTGAATCAATACCCAAATTTCATAGCATGGTCAGACACAATAAACATTGGGTTAAACTTTGGGTAGACACCCCATAATCCT
>OMKY01181128.1:0-12500 GCA_900302395.1 Bregmaceros cantori
TAACAAGATGCCCTTGAATATCGTTGTCATCTATAAACCCCCTAAAGAAAATGACATTTCATTCGCCCAATTGAACCATATAATCAAGACACTGGGAGACAAAGAGCTAATACTTATCGGAGACTTTAACATAAACTGGCTGAATAAAAGCACCAGAGCAAAACTAAAACAGACCTGCTCAAAGTCAAGCCTCTCGCAACTCATTAATTCCCCAACCAGGATCTCCAAACTCTCCAACTCCTTAATTGATCTAGATCTACTATTCAAAGTTATCCGATCACAGCACAGTAGGCAGAGCAAGTGACCACGGCACTTCTTGGTCGCGTAACGCACCAAACTCCGCCCATATAAAGTGGCTCTGATTGTATATAGTTCCACAAAAAGACTGACTATTTTATTATTACTTCCATCTTAAATACATGTTCTTGCTCTTTTGCCCAAAAGTTGCTCTCTCGTGTGGTTTCCAATGTGTGTGCAGGACATCACGGTCAAGTCTGAACACTACAAGGAGGTGATCTGTAAAGAGGACATTGTTTACCTGACTTCGGATTCTCCCAACGTGCTGGAAGAGCTGAATGACAGCAAGGCCTATGTAATTGGAGGCCTCGTCGACCACAACCACCATAAGGTCTGCTGGGACTTACTTTTTATTACCTGCGCGGGGGCGCAGCCGTGAAGCAGGTTATGTTTTTAGCCGCGTTGGTTTGTCCCCTCGAAAACTGAAAAAGTTGTGCTGAAATGTTGCAGTTGTTGGAAATTAATCAAAAGAAGTGATTACATTTTGGTGCATTTCTGCAGCCTAAAGTAATGTAATCATACTTACCGATAAATCGATCTGCGGTTACGGAGGTCACGTGACTAGACTTCCGGATCCAGGGGCCGCTGGGGAATGTAGTTGGCATGTTCGCCGGTGGCGTCAATCGCAATCGCGCTATTCTACGAGCACTTGCATTGATAATGGGTTGCCACACATACTGCTAGCACTAAACATTCTATTTTTTGTACCTCTACGCCGCAGGTTTGTAATCTCTGAGTGCTTCTAGTTAATTATATATATATATTTGTACACTGAATAGCACATATAGACATATGTCTAATTAAATAAGATAAATGATCTGAATCAACCAGGGCTTTGAACCGGTATTTTTTCCCAATTGGTACGTTCCAAATTATAACGTTTCCGCTATGTGTTCCACCAATAAATTGACGTTCCCGAACCGGTTAGGACAAAAAAAATATTGTTCCCGGAATGGTTAATTTTGTTCCTGTCAAAGGTTGTGCCGGGCGGAGTTTCCGGTGCGGTGGCAGAGACTGGCGGACACCGGACAGCCATGCCGTGTTTCAGCGGAACCTTTGAGGAACGAAATAAAACCAGTATTAACCGGTTACGATTATTTAAAAATAACTGTGCCTGTTCCGACATAAAAAAATAATATGATTTCCTGGTTTTGTTTCTGTTCCCTGGAAAATACAAAAACTTTCCGTTTCCGTTCCTTGAACCGGTGCAAAGCCCTGGAATCAACACTATTGTTAGACCCTAAGGATATGCTGAAATGTAAAATTAAAAAACGTGAATCTTCACGTCCTAGGGGCTGACCTTTGAGCGGGCGAAGGACCTGGGAATCGAACACGCTCAGCTTCCACTGAGCACTTTTGTCAAGATGAACACCCGCAAAGTGCTCGCAGTCAACCACGGTGAGAACCTTGAGTAACACACCACACTCCAAGATAAAGGAGGATACACAAGGAATTGAGAAATTAAAATGCAGGTCGACTTTTACAGTATACCTAGAAGGGCTGCACCTAACGATTATTTTGATCAACGATTAATCACCCATTTTTTACTAACGATTAATCGATTGATCGGTTCATGTTTCAATTCAAAATCAGATCAATTATTAGCGTGAATTACTTTCAACTTTTGCAATATTAATTTGGCAAAGCTTATTTTCTGTTCTGCTTTCTCCACTCATTGCTAACATTTGCATTTTTTAGTATTGGCATGGAAGAGCCTACTCTTCCATGCTATATTCTAACATGTCAGGTTTTTGCCCAAGCTTACGTGTTGTCTTTATTGTATTAGGGCCATGACATTGGGAATGGTGACTGGCATTGGGAACAACAAATAAATAAACCCGTTTGATTAATGTATGTGCGTTGAAATCGCTGCTGATTAATCGATCATCAAATTAGTTGGCAAATATCATCGATTAATCACTTATTCGGTTGCAGCTCTAATACCTAGTAGGGCTGCATGATATTTCGACTAATCGATTATAGAATTAATCGCCAACTAATTTAATAATTGATTATTGAATCATTGTCTTTTTAACATCGTCATTGTTGTGCAACCTCCACTGATCCACACAAATTGAATAACTGAAACACATTTGTAACACAAAGTATTTGTTAAAATTATTTGATTCAAGACCACAGGTAGAGCAGTGGCGCTGTCCTGTTCGGATAGAGGTAACTTGTGGTGTGCTATTCAACACCCAAATGCTCTCGTGCGGATCTGTGACCCACAAACGCATGATTTAATAATCAGTGCAACTCGTTCCATTTTCCCATTGCTTTTGGAAGAACTAGCCAGCCTATTTGTCCAGAAGAACATGTGACCACTCGGTGAGTAACTTTAAGTCGGATTTTGACTGTATTCAATCAATATTTATACAAAATTATGAACGGAACGGGTGGTGTGATGTGTAACTGTTCACAGACCGACACCTAGTGGTCGGATTTTGAACTGGCGTGCGTTTTATGTGTTTTGTGTGCTCGGACCTCGGCCCAGTACCAGAGTTGTCATAGGCAACAATAAGGCACCGGAAGTGTGTTTCATCCAGATGGTACAAAATGCCAGCCCCCTGTATTTCGCGGGTAAACTCGTCTATATGCGCATTTCAGGAAATTGAAAATTGCCTGCCTCCAATCTCCTTTTTTACACCTATTTATTGCTCATCCTGTTGATCTTTGTTGTACTTTAATTTGCCTTTAGGGGATTCAAAAGAGTTCTGATAATGAGTCATTGCATTGCAGTGTTTGAGATCATCCTGGCGTTCTTGGACAAGGGTAGTTGGAGGGAGGCCTTCTTCACGGTGCTGCCGCCGAGGAAAGGAGCAGTAGTTTTAGGACAAGGCGACCATAACAGTGACTCGGACCCGGGGGAACAAGAGGAGCACAACTTGAGCACCGTTTCACTGCAGAATGCAGCCAACCCATCGTTGGAAGAACAACATCAGGACTCCAGCCAAGCAAAATGAACTTTATTCAATCTCTGTATTAGACTTTTTTAATTTGACTTGGATGTTTTTTTTCCAATTCTATGATATAAAATATATTTATTTAGAAGTTTCAAATATTTCCTTTCGTTGACATTAGGGCTGCGATTAACGATTATCTTGATAATTGATTAATCTGGCATTTTTACTAACTATTAATCGAGTCATCTGTTCATTTTTCTTTTTAAAATCTGAACAATTATTAATCTGAAACATTATTAAAATTGAAAACTTTTCAGCGTCTCACTATATCCACTTATTAGGGATGAACGGTTACGTCACTTGTGTTTGAATCTGCTTCCAAACGCATTGCATTGGTTGCAGAGGAGCTTATTATACGTAGTAGGAGCGGCCTTGAATGTCAACAGCCGCTCCCAGTTCGCATGCCGAACGGCGCGGCTGCGTGCACCTGCACGTTCCATTAAGCTACAAGTTGGTGCCTCTGAGATAATGTGGCCACCCCATTGGTCCATACATGGTCACATGGTTCTACATGCAGCGTTGTGAGGAAACGCAACATTGAAATACTATTACTAGATACTCATTGGTCAAATATTTTGGTTAACTTGAATGGAACCTAAATGGAAATGTAGCAAACACACTCTCGTCCCGTCCGGGAATGCTGTCAATGGTCAGGTCTTCTCGTCCAGTAGCAGCCAAGCAAGACGGTGTCTTTTCGTCTTGTCGGATTGCGATAACTTTGAGTTCCATTTGGGGAAACGAAAGAAATGTAACTCGGACTCTCGCGATGATGCTCCACAGCCTTTAACGCAGCGATTCCCAGGCATGTAGGCTTTCGGCAGCGCTTGCGCACTGTTCGCGTGCAGGAGTGTAGACAATGCCACGTGTATCCATGCAACTCCGCCTGACAGGAGGAGGTGCTACTGCTCACTCGGGCAGATTTTCGGATGCGTGACGTCACAATCTCATCCCTAATTGCAGATTGTGCAACATTTCCATGTAGTAGCCTAGAAGAGCCTAGTTACTCTTCTGTGCTAGCTTATAACATTGTTTTTTCTTCCACTGGCATTTGTTATCTTTGTTGTATTATTTCTGTTGCTATGTTTCTCAGCAGTGTTGAGTATCCAAGAGAAAGTGGTGGGGCCATGACACTTGGAATGGAGACTGGCATTGGGAGCAGGGCTTGAAAACAAAATTATTTTTAAAACATTCAGTTTCGAACGCTTTAACGTCTTCGTTGTCTGAATATATTGGCCCTGAACCGGTTCAGAACGCAAAAATGTTGCTCATTTTTAACCACTTTTGTGGATTTCATAATGTTCCGCTTGTGTTCCAGAACAATTGAAGAAATCTTTTTTTGGTTTCCATTTCCAGGCTTCGTAAAATTATGTAAAATTCAGTTTGTTTACGGTTTTCTTGAACTGGTTCGGAGCCCTCATTGGTAGCAACATTCATTTCACACTTTTGAATGGAGGAACACAAACCGCCAAACGATGAAACCGCCGAATTGATTATCAAAGCAGTATGTCAGTAATTCTAATTTAATTTCATAGACCTATTCAATGTTTGTAAACAGAAGTGGCTGCGTGCTGCACATGCATGGGGAGAAAGTCCAGGATACATTGGCACATACGGTTCATCAGAGTTATACGTGACCTGGCGGCAATCTGGCTGGGCCGAGAGCCGCGGGCATATTTATTAACTCATCGTTGTCGTTCACAAACATGATTTAAGTCTTTCTACTTGTGTGTAAAGTCCCAAAAGATTGACGGCAAGGGAGTCTAAATCTAAAAACAAAATCACTTCTGTGAACTTGTGAAGCGCCTGGAGGCAGCTTCGGCTGCATTTTTGACGCTATATAAAAATCTGTTGAGTTGAATAAACTGTAATTTCTGAATTCCGTAGAAGTTGCTGTGTTTCCATTTAGCATCTTGTCTGGCTTATCTATATGCACTCAAGGCTGTGGTCCAAAGTAGCAACGCTGTTTCTGGGTCTGTCATGGATGAGGAACGCTCCTCATCCATGGGTTCCTTGACAAAAAAGCAAATCTGGCGTTGCATTGTTTGGTATATACTACTGTGTTGTGGAAGTGGGATTAGTTGTACGGAGGAGGAAGCAAAATACAATAATGTCAGTAACCTCCGGCCTAGTTGCACAGCGACGCAAAACCACATTTTCATGTTTGAGATATATATATATATATATATATTATATTAGTCCCTTTCTCAGAATTATTCCGTGGGCCAGAAAATCTTGATTGGCGGGCCGCCAATTGAATATCCCTGGCCTGCGCTAAGTGTAAGCCTCAAATCATGAAGAGGTTAATCAAACTATCCCCAAATCGAGCCTACACAGTATACTGTACGTCTGCGCCCAGTGCGTTGGGCACATACATCATGGCGTAAACTCCAGCATATTGTAATGAATGGTGCCGCGGGGCATGATGGGATTGAAACCATAAGTGACTGAACTGTCACTCGCGGAGGGGAATAAGTACAATCTGGATAGTAAGTAGCCAGGCTGGCCTCTTGTTGAACGCTATCCAGGCGTACCTTTCCTGGGTACACTTGCCTGCTCCCTCCGAGTGGAGGCGCCCCAGCCATTAGAATATGGCCCATAGACACCAGTGCCTAGACGAGTCTCGTGCAGTCTCTTATGACACCCAGCATTGTTCTCACCTTTGTACGTGCGCTGGAACAGCGACCAAGTGAATTACCCTTGATGCACTGCACAGACTCGCAGGTTACAAAAGCTAAGTGTGTAGTGTTTTGCAGGCCTGTGTCTGTTGCACTCAATTATGTCGGCTCTGCGGTGTAAAAAGCACACAGTCTTGTTAATATTAGTTAAACTAATATCATCAATATTTTATGTCCTAACTGCGGGAAACTGCACTCTGACTGAACTGCACTGCACACTGCCATACCGCTGCATAAATGAGAGCATTCGGTCGAGTGCTGCGTTCCCCTTTGGACGGAAGGTGTTAAATACAAAAATAGCACTTCTGTTTAATCCCATAAAAGTATTAACAATATTGCATGAAATGAACAGAACGCTTTTAATTATTTCCTTTTCCACGCTTCTACCCATAGACTGTCTCATATACAGTCCATGCTTTTACCGAAATGCACCATTACCGCCACAAGGCGGTGCTCCATCATCACATACTTATTTTCTCTCTTTCCGTAACATTGCACCCTAAGTTTGTAAAACGGATATGACTTGTAAAGGGGCACATGTAAAACAGGTTTGAAATAAGGATCCATTCAGTCCCAAATGCCAAGGCTAAGAAGATACTCAGCTGTGTCGGCACTAGCCTGGCGAGCCAGAATCAACGAATCGTCCACGCATCGCACGTCGCTAGTTCTAATCGCGTGCCATGCGTGGATGGTTTGGTTCTGGCTCGCCAGGCCATCGGCGCTCGGTTGCGCAGTCTGGGCGCCACTGCACTGAAATCACGACCAAGACCCGAGTCCGATGGTGGCCCGCCTCTCACCAAAATAGGCCAGAGGGCCTACTTTACTTTCTTTTAAGTAGTTTTCATTACATCCAACAACTACCGAATGCCAAACTGCCTCAAAAAACAAACAAACAAACAAACAAACAAACATGTTTGCATACATCACTAGTTAAAATTTCATCTTGAGTGATGTATTGTTTTATTTTAACATGAAGTCAAATTAGGAGTGTTCTGAATTGTTAAAGTAACTAGTAACAGAAGTGGTTTGGGTATGTCACTTTAATCGGATTACTGCTTTGAACAAAAAAAATAATGTGTTTGCATTAGATTACTAGTTAATGAGAAGTTTACTGGCTTTTTCAACATTCTGGCTTGCTGACCTCTGCCCTAAACCCTGTGGAGGTCAGGGGCAGTAGCGTAGGCAGGGGTGGGCCTGGGTAGGCCTTGGCGCGCCCACCTTTGAGCTAGGACCACCCATTTAATGAGACTGCCACATTTTGGGCCCACCTGATTTTTTTTTTTCCTGGGCCCACCTGTTTTCTCATTTCTGCCTTCGCCCCTGGTCAGGGTTCTCAAACTGAAATTATCTGGGGACACTGGAGGCAGCATCTCCATGAGGGTGGGCCACATCAGGGTATTCCACACAGAAAAACGAAAAAGTCCAAAGGAGTGCTGGCTCTGTGGCGCAATCAGTTACAACGCTGCTTTCAGCACATGCACAATCTTGTGCCTGTGGCTTGAGCTCACAGCACTGTGAAAAAAAACATTATATTTAAATGACAATTAACTTGACAATATTGAACAACACTTTTTTGTGGCTTCTCTTGCTTACATCTTAGTTCAGTATCTTGGTGAGGCTAACTTGCATCATATGTTCCACAAAATATTGTCCAAAAAAATTGTAGATTTTCTATTGAATATCCCGCCTTTGCTGAAATTTTCTGTGGTCTGTTAACAGGTCAGAATCAGGCACCGAACGGGGCACCGAATTTCAGATTGCGGACCTGATTTGGATCCCGACCGGATGGCGGTTTCAGGGACCATACAACGGACCATGCTGGGTGGGGGGGTTGTGAGCGAGATCGGCGACCCCGCGGTGGGGCGAGTTCGAATTTGCACATGGAGAACTGCATACCGGAAAAATTTCCAAACAGCGATTTATCGTCTGATAATTACACACAAACACAAAAAAATGCTTTTTTATTTAAATAACAATGCACACACACATTGTATAGTGTCTATTTGTAATATACATACGGACATAATTGTTTACAGACTCTATTGTACCACTGGGGGGCGGCAAAGTACATGCTTAACATCAATGAATCAACATTAATAAAATGTAGTACGACGAAGATCCGCATGTTGTCTTGAAAGGAGGGATTTCAAAAGAGAGTTCTGGGAGGACCTCAGATTGCCAACTGAAGGCAAATATTGTAAAGTAACCCCAAAACAAAGCATTGTGGGCCTGCACCTTAGTCACTTGATGGTTGGCGACACGCCCTATACATGGAACCTAAATGAAGCTTGGCAGTGGGCTGAGCTTAGCCTGTTGTCGACCTGTGTTCAGGTGCATTCGCCCAGCTCCTCCATGAGGGGACACCTTTCTATTAAAATATGTATCGTAACGAAAGGGTGTCCCCTCGTGGAGGACAGATTTGTCACCTGTCTCCTCCTCCTTCTTTGCCCCTTTCCAGCTGAACAACGCTGAAGATGGCTCGAATGCGCCGCAAAAATAATAACACCAATACAAATGAAAAATAACCAATTCCTGGCTCTAATGTAATTAAGAGTGGGAGAGTGTGTATGCAAGAGAGAGAGAGAGAGAGAGAGAGAGAGAGAGGAACGGCTCCGCCCCGTGTCGACCCCCGAACAGCCCCCCTCTCTACTCTGACAGAGACGCGGGTCTCCTCCACACTTCCTCCGGCACTATGGGCTGTCAGGGACGGACCGCTTGGCTCCTCGGGGTGTCGGTGTTGGCGGTGCTGCTGTTGCGGGGAGCGCACGCCGTCTCCCGGGACGAATTCTTCCCCTTCGGTCCCGGGACGAGCGATCAACAGCTGCAGTCCGGAGACGACAATTCCCAACTTGTGAACTTGGATAAACCTATCCTGTTCCACGACGGGACTTTCGAAAAAATCTATGTGAGTTATTTATCGTAAACATTTTAAATGCTATATCTACCTGTGATACATGGATAGGCATTATGGTTGTTTTTACTGGTTGTCTGGCATTAAGCCGATATAACAAAATGTTGCGTCATAGGATAGCCATAGATATATTTGTATTGTATAGTGTGTTTTCTTGTGTGTGAGTGGATGTGTGTGTTGTACTTGTACCGTACGTGTATTGGCGTGTGTGTGTGTGTGTATTAGTGTGCAGGGTTGGGAAAGTTACTTTTAAAAAAGTAATTCTTTGCAAAGTTACTCATGATCAGAAGTAATTTGTAATTCCATAACCATATTTTAAAAGTAACATAATGTTGAATATGTTGATCGGTAATCACTTGATTTTAAATTAATTCAAATTATGTTAACCGTAAGCACTTCAAGTCTGGATAGTATTTCTGATATTGGATATGGTGTCTTAAAAAAAATCTAATTTTTGATTACCACTTTGTGGTAAAGAAGTCAGGATTATGTATTACATGAACATGCAATTATTTACTTTTACGCAAGTGTAACTATACTCCAGAGCAGAGGTTCTTAAACGTTTTCACCCAAGGAGCCCTTTTCTGGGTTTAAAGTAACTCACAGACCCCTTCATTTTAAGGTATACAGCCAATTTTTCGGTATCTGGAACTCATCTGGAACATTTGCAATACTGCGGAAAAAATGCACAGTATCACTTTAAAGTTTAAACTGCTGGTAAAATGTGTATCTTGGTGTTATTTAACAATGAAACTGCCAGTGTTTAATTTCTTGAAAATGTGAACATGTACCCAGGTGTTAGAAGGCTGTATCATACACATTCAGACCTCCACTCCGTGGACCCCCTGGCGTGGCCCCACGGACCCCCTTGGGGTCCACAGACCCGTGGTTAGGAATGGGGGCTGTAGTCTAGAGTATGTATTCTAAAATTTAGTTGTATGGGACTTGTTACTATTTCTGTCATTGGAATACTGTAATGTGATTACATGTAGTCCGTTACTTTCCAACTGTGTTCTCTGTGTGTGTGTGTGTAGCAGGAGGTGAAACGGTCATATTCAAATTTGAGAACAGGGGTTAAACCATTGAATCCCAACCCGGACATGTCCTTTCTGTATGGAGTTTACATTTTCTCCCCGTGTCTGCGTGGGTTTCCTCAGGGCTTGGCAATCCCGCACAACCACTCGTTTCCCCCGTAAAAGCGGCGAATATAGTGCTGTCGTCCGGCTCTGCCCCATGTCACCGAGCAAGCGCTCCTTCGCTTTGCAGTTTGCACTCTCGGCCCTCTCACCGCATTACCACACACTGTGGAGAAGGGGCTTAGCAAAACTGCATGAAAAGCGGCGCAATGCTAGTTTAATTATTATTATTCCCAATGCATGCTGTTCGGTAGGAGAATATACCAAAATACTATCATGACAGCTGCTGTGTGTGTAGGTTATGGAGAGACATCCACACTCGCCACTCCAGTCATTGTCATTCATTTTCAATGGGAAAGTCAGGTTTTTGGAATAATCAACTTCATTTTAAAAAAATGCCACAGACCAATGATACTCGTATCTGGTGGTGGCCTGGTCTTGGTTAAAAATGCCCGGCCTGAATAATTTCCCCAGTCCAGCCGTGCCGCTGAGTGCCGAAGCCGCGTTGTCGCGCATTTGGGTTTCAATGCCATAAAAAATATATTGAGTGCAGTACCGCTATCTGGCCGCCAGGGGTGCCATACGCTGCCTGTGGGGCCCGGCCATATAAAGGAAGCATATAGTGGCGGCGTATACAGCCACCGAGCACCCACCGTTGGCCCGCTGAGATTTTGTGAGAAATCTGAGGTTCATAGTGATACCCACCTGGCTGTAACTAAAGAATGTAAACAGGTAGAAATGAGCACTTTTCTACTCACAATAAAGAAAATTCTGAAGTTTCCTTTGCTATGTGTTTTTATTGTTGCCATGGACACAGACCTTAATTTTCTATGGGTCTTAAATAAACACTCACATGTTAAAAAAAATACCCTGGCACTGAATGAGTTAATTTGAAGGTACCATGGGACATTTTTGATTGAGCTCGGACCAGAGGCTAACAACGCAGCCAATGTATGACTAAAGACTACTTTATTCTTTGATTACTTTTTACTTGTACTTATTAGATTTTTAACAAACATATCACTACTTCTACTCCTTACTTTTTCCAAAAGAGGAAAAACGTATTTTTTTTCACCCAACTTTGAAAGGTTAGGCGAGCATGATTTGCAAATGTTTCAGATATTCATCTAAATGTGTGGCAGCGTGATTTGTAAACCTTAAACGAAGTAATTAAGGCTAGGTTGTTGTTATTTTTTTAACAATAACATTGATAAACCAACATTGAAAAGTGTGGTTTTTATATTGAAATGTAATTTTTGTACTTAACACTTTCCTAAATTACGTTTGAGTACAATTAAGAGATTAAGAGCGTGCACTTTTTACTTTCAAAAATACTTTTTGAGTACATTTATCTGGCTGTACCTTTCACAGTAGATATTTGAATCAGTACGTTTTAGTCTTACTCGAGTTGTTTTTTTATGAATGTATTTTACTCTTATTCAAGTAAGAAATCTCTGTTCTTTTCCCATCTCCGCTAAAGACTGATATTGTTGGATTCTGTGAATGGTTCTGTGTAGTATTGAACACTGAACACTCTTGCAGCATTGCCTTTTTGGACTGATAACCAGAGATCAGCAGTAACGCATTACATTTACTCCGTTACATTTTTTACTTTTGGAGTACATTTTTCACAAGTTACTTTCTACTTTTACTTAAGTAAATTTGAGGTGAAAAATACTTTTACTGAGATGTCAGCAATTCACTAATCGTTACATTAACTTGGTCTTTAGCGATACCTGTTGAGGAGAGAGAGAGAGATATGACGCCAACAGTTTCCCTCTTGGGCGCCCTCTCTCTCTGTCTTTCTCTCTCGTCTCCCTTGTGCTCTCTCTCTCTCTTGCGGGCTCTCTTTCTCTCTCTCTGAATCTCTCGCGCTCTCCCTCTCGGGCACTCTCTCAGTCTCTCTCTCTTGGGCTCTTTTACTGAAAGTTACTCAGTACTTTCGCTACTCAAGTAGGTTTTTTGTGGAGTACTTTTTTACTTTTACTTGAGTAACTATTTGGATGACTACTTTTGACTTTTCCTTGAGTAATATTTTGCAGAGGTAACAATACTTTTACTTAAGTAATTTGTATGGCTACTCTGCCCATATCTGCTCATAACTCTTTGGAATGTGCAACTCTATTGGGGAACTTGTAATGGTCCACCTTGCCTTGTAGGAAGGCGCCCTGGAGTGAAACTTTACCTGCTACTGTATCACCTTATCTCCTCAAGTATGCAGTCGGCGCCGATTGTTAAAGCTATATCCGCGAAACGCAGAGATGGCAAAAGTACCCACTTTTCTTACTTGAGTAAGAGTAAAATACATTTGTGAAAAAAACATCTCGAGGATGACGTGAAGCGGGGGTGAGAGAGTGGGTAAGCAGATCTACAGCATGTATAACCCGGAGACGGGAATCGATCTCACGACAGCTGCACTGTGTACTATGAGACTGAGCCACAGGCACAAGAGCGTGTGGGGCTGGATGAACCTGTCTAACCGGCAGCACCACAGTGCCAGCCCCAATTATTATTTTTA
>OMKY01181138.1:0-10212 GCA_900302395.1 Bregmaceros cantori
CACATCCACACACACACTCAGACACACACACTCACACACACTCAGACACTCAGACACTCTGCACACACACACACACACACACACACACACACACACACACAGCAGGCCACTCCCCTTTGCTCTGTGTCCCTTTATGAATAAAACAACAAGGGGAGAGACAGCAGTCATGCAACACACACATACACACACCACCTGGCATACAGTGCAAATACCTGGTGGGCTGCAGCGTCCAGGACATATATGTTATTGTGACAACTAAGCTACAGTGTTTGCTTCCCCTCAGTGGCTGTGTCCGAATTCGCTCCCTAACCCGTATATAGTGCACTATATGGGGTGCACGCCATTTTGTAGGGGTGTCCGAATTCTCCATGTACCCTAGATAGTGCACTGAAAGTATCCCACAATGCACCGCGAAATGTAGTGAGCATCGGATGTACCTTAGACGGAGCAATATAACCCATAATGCATTGCGAGACGTTTTAAAAATGACCTAAACTTGACACAGCGGGAGTAAATAGCGACCGACTGCGGCAAATAGTTATAAATGTAAGTACTTCTGACTTTCTCTGATTATTTTTGAATTTTATAATTATATTTTGTATAATTATATTTTATAATAAATTCTAGTGTCCGAAATCTCTGCAGTTGCTGCTGAGTGCACTATAAGTGAGTGCACTATATGGGGGGTAGGGAGTAGGGGATAGGGAGCGATTTCGGACACAGTCACTGACTTGCTGCAGGTCTGCTTTCCCCACTCTCTCATGCCCCTTCCCAGCTAAGCCTGTCAACAAAATTGAGAAATGGTGCTTGCGCTGAAAAACTAAACTAAAAATACTTTTAAAAACAACAACTGTTTATTGAGTGCTAGGTAAACTGTCTTCTGTTTTCAAACTCTTCATATTTTCTGACCAGGGCTTGAAAACGAAATTATTTTTAAAACGTTCAGTTCCGAACGGTTCAGGCAGGTCTATATTTAACGTTTTCGTTCTCTGAACTGTTCCACCACCAAAATATTGGTCCTGAACCGGTTCGGAACACACACACACACAAACATTTTGTTCGTTCTTAAAGTTCCTTATATTGTGCAATGTTAAGTTTAGATATAGTTTGTATACAAAATATATTTGGTGGACTTTCAAACTTCAGTGTCCTCCAGCCATCGGTAATCCCCAAGAGAAGGGCTCGGAACGTTTTGTGCGTCGATGCTGGCCTGCGTCGGCGCAATCTCACCCCACAGCTTTTCTTTGTTCGCCGGGCTCTCCTGGGAGACGCGATTTGTTTCGATAAAGCTTCTGCCCAGGGGGGGGGCGAGTGTCGCCTGCATGCTGGGCATGGGTCACCATTGTTGTTTGCCGTGACTGTTCAGAAGCCATTCACACGAATAAAACGTTCCAAAAATAAAGAAAGGCGCGTATTTCTCGTATGTCTATCCCCCATCTTCACCTGTTTCCACTAACCCTAATAAATAAAGCTTGGGAAATAAACAGCCTGAATGGGCTGGAAAAAAACATTTTAAAAAGAAAGGTGGTGCTTTCTGGAACTCTCTACCAAGCCACATAAAATGAAGTCTCTGGCCATTTTCAAGAGCCTGATTAAAGTAGAGCTGCAACTGATTAATCGATTAATCGATTATAATCGATTATTGAATTAATCGGCAACTAATTTGATAATCGATTAATCGACAGCGATTCATCGTTTCATTGTTTGGTCACTACTCTGCTTAAATGTGTTGAATATGTTGCAATGTTTGAAATATCAACAATGTTACGTTAATAATTACAATTTTGTGTGCTGTTAAGAATGAGTACACTGCGAAGCGTGTGTGGCGCGCAGAACCGTGGGTTCGCTTCCCCTCCCCGACATCTTTGCCGCATGTCTTCTCCCCCTTCTTCACCCTGTTTCCAGCCAGTCCTGAATAAATATCTGAATGGGGCAAAAAGACATTTGTTCCGATTTCAAAGAAAAAAATGAACAGATTAATCGATTAATCGTCAGAAAAGATGGTCGATTGATCGATTATCAAAATAATCGTTAGCTGCAGCTCTAGTTTGAAGAGATTGTTTGTATTTACTAACAAGATGAAGAGGCATGTTTACATGAAGCAGCAGAATCAATGTGAATGCAGGTGTAGCAGGCTTCAAAATGCAGTGCTTTCGCTTTAAAGCCAGCGAGCGGACAAAGACATTACTTCACACCTTTAACATTTAAAGTGCGATAATCACGCAAAAAACACTGCGGTTTTTAGCTGAACCGCGGTGTGCCCTCTTGCGGTGTTCCCACCGCGGTTGATCAACTATTGCGATTCATCATTCAGCCATAACCGGAATACAACATTTTACCATTACTTCATTCTACCAGATGCAGCACAGCTGGTCAACGCTAGCCTGAGGTGTCCGATACATTATTTGATGAGCCACAGATAATCTGATTGTCAATGTTATATGCATGCCAGCCACAGTCCACATCACACATTGAACTAAAAAGGTCATCTCCCTATTATTTCTATCACTACTTCGGGGGGCACTTCCTCTCTCTGAACGTCACTTCCGGTGTCATTTACTTGCCGTGTATTTGGCTATTTTTTCATTTTGTCTATTCGGTGAGAGCACATACCTACAGCGTTATTTAAAAATTGTGGCGGTAACTTGCAGTGTGCTATTCCACACTCAAATTCTCTGGTGGGGATCTGTGACCCACAAATGCATGATTTAATAATCAGTGCAACTCATTCCATTTTCTCATTCTGGAATAACTAGAAAAAGCAGCCAGCGTATTGGTCCAGAAGAACATGTGACCACTCGGTGAGTAACTTTAAGTCAGATTTTGACTGAATTTCATCAATATTTATACAAAATTATGAACGGAGCGAGTGGTGTGATGTGTAACTGGTCACAGACCGACACCTAATGGTCGGATTTTGAACTGGCGTGCGTTTTGTGTGTTTTGTGAGCTCGGTCCAGTACCAGAGTTGACATAGGCAACAATAAGGCACAGGAAGTGACCTTAAGAGCGGCGGGACAAAATTACTCCCACCAGTGTTTTGCACGTAAACCCATCTATATAGTAACTACAAATGCACTAACACAGTAACTTCAACCCGGTAACACTCCAAATTTAACACCTAATGTGGGACGTCCAAGTTCCAGTGTCTTTGGCTCCTCTGAAATTTGGGGCAAATCGAAGGCGCGGCGGTGCAAGCAAAACCATTCTCTCCGCATTTTGGGGGATGTGATGAATTATAGGCCCACCTTAATGCCCTAATGTGGGCCACTGCCTAATATGGGACACCCAGGACCCAGTGGCTCTGGCTCCTCCCTAAACTAATGAATGTCAGCGAAACTACTAACGAGTTCAACTGTTCAACACTACATTCTACTGTCCCACCTTAGGCAACTGATTGTCTGGTGCAGATACTCGTTTCAAATCTCGCTCCAGCTCCCAAAGTGACCTCATTTTGCCCTGCCGCCCACGACCCTGCGATAGCTTAGCCCTCCGTCCGACACGTTGCGTGGGGCGTGCGAATTGCAAACACGTTCCAGAAGCTGCCGACACCTCACTTACATGCTGAGTGAAACACTTTTCTTTTTTTTCCCCCTGCTTTCCGTCCAATCTCGTCTATAAAGTTCACTCCTTAACAAGCCCCAGGACTTAATACGGGGCGCTGAAGCGTTCCCAACCTACTGATTCCCTGAATTCCGCACATATGCGCACACACAGAAACGTCTTTTAAATCCCGGTAAAGTGCTTGGCCCCGACTTGAAAAGGGTACAATCCGGAGGCATTAGCTCCGTTCATGACACCAGATGGCCCACGTTTGTTTCATTCACCTTCAATCTGCGGAGACGCCGGGGCAGGAGCGTTTGAAGTGGCGTCTATCGGAATATTAACGACGACGGACACGTCAGCGAACGCTTGAGACCGGTTTAGTGTTTATCGTAATATTCTGCTCGCTACTTGATCGGGCCCTGGCTGCATATGTCGCAGTGTGGAATGAGCCATTTCAAGGTTCGTTTTAATTCTCCATGTTGCAGTTACATGGAATTTAAGTCGGACGTGAAACAAGTCTCTCAAGATCAACAGGTAATGAACAAGGTCAACACAAAAGAAAGAAAAGAAGCACATAAGTTATAAAGTGGCTTTGGCATAGAATCAGCACATGTAACGTGTCAACATATCAAGCAGGGCTACCCCCTGTGTTCAGTAGCATCCCTGCGCAAGGGAATAAACTGTTTCTCAGTCTAGATGTCTTAGACCTTGTCCATACTAGAGGAAAACAAAACAACAATTTTGAGGATTTGAAAATGATAAGTTACGAATGTAACTATGTTCTATGAATCCCGAATGACCGCCAGAGGGCGGTGCTGAAAGCACGAATATTTCCTCCATTGCGCGAGTGTTTATACCAAAATTGTCACCTGTGACCCCCGTTTGACCCGGAAGGGTCTATAATACGAAGAGGTGCACAGGAAGATAGTCCCTTCAGAACCTCCTCGCGCCAACACGAGTATTCTGAGTGACCCAGATCCTCTGGCGGTCATTCGGGATTCATAGAACCATAGTTACATTCGTAACTTATCGTTCTATTTCATGAAGAATCGCAATTGCCATTGTCAGTAGGTGGAAGTGGACCTTGTACACAGAACTGCATCCAATGGACAGGGAGCGGCCATGGTCAATCCATAAAATATGGTAATCGTACTTGCGCTGTCACTGAAAAACACCAGCGCGAACATTGTCAACCCATAATTATATGGTAACCGTACTTGCGCTGCCATCGAAAGAACAGTAGTGCAAACCACTCCAAGGGTTACGCCTCTAAGGGCAGCTCAGGATGTGGTAACCTTAGTGTACTGCATCCTGTAGTAACCTAGTGTAGGGATGTCTGATTGCATCTCTACTACAAGCCGTAGCAGGCAGAGCCTACAACAAAACGGTTATAAAAATGACAACGATTCACTTTGAAAGCCGTTCTACCTTGAAACGTGTTTTGGGGGTCCAAAATGTCGCTTTAATCCAGATGATACCTGCAAACTGATGTGAACAATATGAATTTCACTCAAAAATGTTGTCTAGACGGGGCCTTACTAGTACCCAGGGCTCTGTAGCGCCTTCCTGAGGGAAGGGGTAAGAAAATGAGGTGCGCAGGTTGGGAGGGGTCCGCTACAATGTTTTTGGTCCGGTTCCTCACCCTGTGCTGAAAAAGGTCCTGAATGGAGGGTAGGGGGGCGCTGATGATTTTCTCCGCTGCTCTGCTGTCGTAGTCTGTAAAATGTTCATATTTGTGCCATTGTTTGTGCCCGTGTACTCCCTATGTTAACTTGAGTACATTTTCAGTATGTCTAATTATTTTTCAATGACACATTAAAGATTTTTTTTCGGTTTCACAGTATGAACTTGTACAAGAATATCTTTGCAGTCCTGACTTGTCACTTGTATTGCGCTCGCTGCAGGACAGGAGAAGAAGCTGGATCCACAAAACTGCCAGCAGGGCTGTGCGAAGCCACACACGACTTTGCCGTCAAACCAGATGGTAACATCCACCTATTATGTGTACTCTGGGATAAACTTCAAACATTTGACCAAACACACAAAACAAAAATGGAAATGTTATCTGATATTTTCCTAAACTAGGCCAAAAGACGCTAGTCGCAATTGTTTCAGTGCTAATTTCCAAAGTTTGATGATGTTTAATGACATTAACATGAAGAATAAATCCTCCATTTTCTATGTGTGTGTCTCGGTAAAAGTAACTTGACATTTAAAATCAGTAGTCAGTCATTCAATTAGTTTATGGGTTGGGATTTGAACCCAGGACCTTCTAGCTGTGAGGCAGCAATGCTAACCACTGCGCCACCATGCCGCTAACATGCTATGGCTAACATGCTAATGCTAATTCAGATTGGACACCGCATTCGGCATAATACAATTTCTTGGAATTGCACATCTAGTTAGCTTTTGTTCTCTCCTCAGGCTCACTGCCGTCAGCCTTCGTGCCACCCGTACAGACCAGTAGCTCACTGCTCCTTCCAGATCCACTTTCTCAAGATGGGACAACGTCCAAGCATGGACATGAAGATGAGACAGCATCCAAGAAGGGACATGCCTGTCCATTGCCACCTCCTGGTAAGTTCTTACATAAATGGCCTTGTCATTATTTGCCAATGTTCAGTGCCAAGACGCGCTATAGCGTTTCTTGAATAGTACCGCTGAGTGCCAACGATGCCTTATTATGGTTTTCAGCGGTGGCGTATACCGCCACCTAGAGGCCACCGTCAGCACTGCACACGCATTTACTCAAGATTTGGTCAGAAATCGGCACTTTCTAGTGATACCCATGTTCTGTTTTGTTTACAGAGGAGTTAATTTTGATAGGTTGAAAAACCCTGGCACTGAATGAGTTAATCAGCACGTTGGAGTATCTTAAAATAAAATGTAAATCTGTTTGGGGTTTTTCTCCTATTGTCTCCCATTATAGTCCAGTGACGATTGCTTCAAAATTGCAAGGGAAGGCCAGCTTTCTCTAAAATGTCAGAAAAACAACTGGTCAAATCCTACTGTGTTGTGTGCACATGTCATTGAGGAAAGATGTGAGACTGATAAACGTCAGAATCACTTTTTATCACTAGCAACTTTATTCCCGTTTTCTTTCTCCCATTTTCTTCCATAGTTGCACCATTCTTTCATTCATTCTTAGAGCTACACACACACACACACACACACACACACATTATTCCAACTGGCAGCCTAATAGATTGTCCACATTTCCACATTCTATGCCCTTGCTGCAAGCGAAGGGAGGTGGTGAGAAGGCGGGGAGACAAACGCTTGATTTGTGTTTAACACAAATATGTCTAGGGGAGGGAGGTGGGGGCTCACTGCTCCCTTCAATTTCAAAAAGCAACAGCAAAAAAACAAGCCCCAATATGTCTAGGGGAGGGAGGTGGGGGCTCACTGCTCCCTTCAATTTCAAAAAGCAACAGCAAAAAAACAAGCCCCAACAGGCAGTTGGCGTGGTTAAAATGAGTGCACATATAGCGCACTATATAGGGAATAGGGAGCAATCTCTGACACAGTCAGTGATCACAGCTGGAGCAATTCTGGCCACATGTCAGTAACGGAGTGATAAAATGAACCACACTGAGGACGTGAAAGAATTGTCCAAATCACAATTGAACTATAATGACGACGGCGAAATGGCGTGACATTAACTATCGCTTGTATTTTTAGCTGGCGGGCTCTGCTCGAGGCCACAAAAGACTGCACTGAGCAACGGCAAGGATCTGACCTCCGCACAGGTAACATGACCATAAATAAATAAATAAAGTTATTTAAGATAAGATTTTCTTATCATAAATGATTGGTTGTTTGTTATAAATACATCATATAGCAGACAAAAACTTTGCTATTTGAGAATTAGAGAGTACTGATATTTTGCAGTAATAAAATATCTGCAGTGCTCAAACGTTTTCTTACGACTGTATGTTAATAGAAGGCAAATTTATTAATTTTTTTTCCAACGGCTGCTGCTTAGTTTTCAGTTTACATTTCATGTTTATTTATTAACTAACATGTCAATTTTTTTTAATTTTTAAAATTCAAAATATATGCGGTCTTTTACATATTTGAAAATAATGTAAGAATGTCATTCTAACAGAATACTTTATAATAATCGATAATCGGCAAAGAGTTGAAACTTTGTTTTTGTGCAGATTTTTTCCCCATTTATCCACAGAAATCTGATATTCATTCATAATTTCCAAAAATGTGAAAGCTTAAATTGACATTATTGATTAAAAAAAGACATGAATATGTAGAAAACCATGAAAATATTATGGTATAAATAACATGATGAGGTAATGAGATTGTGTCAGATTAAGTAACTTAATCTTTGTACATTTGTTGGATAAGAAGAACCAAATTTGACTTGGAGAGTACTTTCAGGTAAACAATTTCTGGTAATTGTCGCTCCGTGTGAGAATTTGGGGTATTTTTCAAGGAAAAATGATCCAACCGATTAAGCTGTAGATGAATTGAGATAATCTTGTTGCCATATAAGATTTAAGTTATTTTGTGTTATCATAGAAAGGAAAAAGTCAGTCATCTTGAAATATGCTAATCTTTATATCCCACTAAATGTATATGCTTTATCTTAAAATCAAATAAATATTGTGAAAATAAGGCTAAAGAAATTTAGAAGTTATTGACCAAATCTTGAAATCCGCCAAGTGCTGGCCTGTTCATTAACCTACCCTAGAACATTAACACACAGAATCTGGGACAAATCCATCTGTTCAAAAGTTATTCTCTTAACACGTGCAGGCAAAACTATTAAATCCCCTACACTCCAGTATTTTGGGGTATAACAAGTGGATGAAAAACCTGAACCTGGTGTTGCAGCTGCAACTTAATCAATTATCATCGATAATCAATTATTGAATTAATCAGCAACTAATTTGATACTCAATTAATCGGCGACGATCCGCTCAAATGTATTGATGTTATTTCCAGGGCCATTCCAATCGTCATCGACACTGAACACTGGCTGTGTCCGAAATCGCTCCATACTGCCTATATTGTGCACTCAACAGCAATGGCTGAGATTTCGGACACTGGAGTCTGCACCGTCGAATGTATTATAATATATATAGAATTATAATATAATGCATTATGGGTTATATTGCTTGGTCTAGGGTACATCGATGCTTACTACTTTTCGCAGTGCATTGTGGGATACTTTGAGTGCACTCTATACGGTACATGGAGTATTCGGACACCGCCTACAAAATGGTGTGCGCCCCATATAGTGCACTATATAGGGAATAGGTAACGATTTCGGACACAGCCACTGTTAAGTCCCACAGCAACAAAAATAATACAGTAAATCTAACCAGCAAGCTACCACCCCTATACCCAATATATACAACATAGCTTAGGTTTAGTTTAGGATCTTCCATACTAATACTGAATTATTTTCACTTCATGACCATTATATAAGGGCAAATACAACAACCAAGTTAGGCTGCCATCTGCTGGCGATTGATAGCATATTACAATGGATAAATCAATAGTGGAATACTTTTAAATGAACAATGTTAAGCTCTCTGACTGTTTGTCTGACTGCAATGATACCAGCATAATGCCTGCAACAATCCTATAAGTGAAACATGAAACTGTAAGTTAAAGTTTAATGTTAATAATTGTTCCAATTCCAAAGGGAAAAATGAACCAATTAATCATCAGTAAAAATGGGCGATTAGTTGATGATCAAAGCGCAAATAATCAATCTGATTTTAATTGAAAAATGAAGCGATTAATCTATTTAATCGGTAAAAATGGGAAAATATTCGTTGATCAAATTAATGTTTAGTTGCAGCCCTACCAGGTGTCAACATGTCTGCCTCTTCTCCTCCCAGGCCAACAGAGTATCCCGAGGTCCACAGACAGACAAACAGTTTCTAAGACCACGAGACGCTGGCCATGCAACAAGAGCGTAAGTTCATGTGTTTGTGTGGCGATGGGGCGATCTATCATGCCCCCATGATATATGATATAACCGTGATGTTTACTGAAGTTGTCACCATGCATTCTTGTGCCTGTGGCTTAGTCTCACAGCGCACCCAACTGTCATGTGTTTGTGTGACAATGGGACATTCTTAGTATTTCATATCATGATTATCGTGGCCCCATGATATATGATATAACCGTGATGGTGAGTCTCTGGCATAAGTATGCTGCCGGTCTGCACGCCCACACAACATTAAAACATTACGTTACTCATCACAGTACCTTTTTATTCATTTTCATTTTATTGTATTGTTTTATTTGCAAAAAATTGCAAAATTTATTTTGAGTAAAACGTTTCTATATCAGTGAATAATGTTGAAGGTTATGATTTTACTGCGTTAGTTTACCATTCTGGCCACACGTGTTGGTCCTCTCAGGGGGGTCATGCTGGACGAGGGCTGGGGCGTGTCCTACCATCGGAGGAGGAACATGGCCACGGAGAAGGACCTCCACCTCATGTCGGAGAAAGTGGCGCGACGCCTACAGGACCTTGACCAGGTATGTTATGTTTTGGTTTATTTCAAGATTCCCCCTAGTGCATCCAGAAAATATATGTATATGTATGTATATGTATATGTATATATGTGTATATATATATATATATTTGTATATATGTATATATATATATATATATGTATATATATATGT
>OMKY01181142.1:0-10276 GCA_900302395.1 Bregmaceros cantori
CATAAATGCGACTCGATGGGGAACCAGTTAGCGTCATATACACCAGATGGTATCGTACGAGTATATCCGTGGTACAAACTGACCACGACTCGCCGGGTGATATAATCATATGCTAACCGGTCCCCGGAGAGTGGGAACTACGGAATGTTTTGAGTCGCATGCTATGAGTTGCCTGTTAGAAAGCGACGCACGGAACAGACGGGAGACAAGATCGTATTACCACATAAACTCCCGCCTGCCGGCCGAAACCCATAACCGCATGGGGTAGAGGCGGAGTAGTAAACTAGAGATAAGTAAACCAATACTCAGCCTCTTGGTAATCCATGATAATGCCAGCACGTCGAAACGGCATTGACTCGCTGGCTAAATAGGGAAGCCACAGCTGCTAGCAGTCAGTGTTAGCACTACTCTTCTTCGTGGCTTCCGCCCGAGACTGGCGCCCAGCGCCTTACGGGCATAGCGCCCTCTAGCTGCAAGTCTCAGGCCACAGCAAGTGGCGCTGGAGCGCCACCCATGACAGTTTGCATGGAAATTGCTATATTGAATCATATATAGTCGCACATGAGCACTCAGACTTCCCCTAATGTTAAATCTCTCAACCATTGCCATCATTGGGTGTAACATGTAATGTCTGAATCTTGAAATTTGAAATGAACAGCAGACTTGTTTCAAGTTAATCATAATTATTCAAGGAAGGCGTTGAGTGAGGCTTTTAAAGGGGTGGAGGAGGTCAAGGAAGATTGTTGGCTGATGGCAAGCTTGTGGTTTAGCACTGCATCTTTTACCCACAATTCCACAAAATTAACACTTTTGCTCTTTTCAATTTGGAGGGTTTTCTCCCCTCATCTCAGGGGAGACTGGTTCCGCCCCCCACTATTACTAAAACAAAGATGTCAGGAGGATTTTCTTTGCTTCAGGAAGACACTTGAACGTGTCGACCACCTCTCACTATCGATGTAGCCTATGGTATGACCATTGATGTTAGTAACCAAATAACAGTAACTATGTTACTGATTCTAGCCATTCTCAGTAACTAGTAGGGCTGCGTATCAAATCAAGTATTACTGTATCATCACTTCAAAATAAATACCGTCCCATAGACAAAACAGGCCCATGTGCATTCATAAATGTGTGTTTATATGTAAGAGGGCCACACAGAGAATCGGTGTATCAAGAATCTGGAAGTATTTTTAAAAGTCTTCTTTCTAAGTTTGAAATTCAAGTCAACACCACTGCTTTTAGTTGCATTGCTTGCTTATGGCATACCAATGGCAGGGCTAATCGGGAAATTATGTACACGTTCACACACCAATGATGGCGGCAGCCATGGCAAGCGCTCCACTCATTGGAAAAGCCGCTCTCCAAACTGAGCTACAGCCAGCATGAGCTACCCACAATTCCATTATTTAAAACTTTTGCTCTTTTCCATTTGGAAGGGTCGCCCCCCCCTTCCCCCCACTGTTATTAGGCCAATGATGTCAATTGCACAACTGCTGTCAATTTAGCGTGGAGGCTGCAACAGGTGTGTTTTTTGCACGGACCGTATCCATCAGTGACTCGGTTGAGTAATTAAAATTCAATGTTGATGGCTGTGCAGTCCTGCAGGTAGCTATCAGACATGGCAGGTACCCATTGGGCTGCGACTACGGCCAGCGGTGACTGACAAATTCAGTGTGGCAGGAGAAAATGGACAAATCATTCTACTGTCAATGTGATGGAAACACTATGCTGGGTGGTGGAAATCAGTTTTTTTAGGAATGTGTCAACATGTTAATGTACATACTGTGCAGTTAATTAGGCACAGTGTGCTGTTGCGCACTCAGCTGTGCAAAAAGTAGCTTATTTTTTTCAATGTATTTTTGCTTAATTCAGGAGGCTCAGTCTCATTTTCACTTTTTTTACTGATGATGTCAATCTTTTTGTACGCGTGTGAGACATGGACCCTAACGGCAAAACTAGAGAGAAGAATTCAGGCCACAGAGATGAGATGTTTCCACAGGCCCCTCGGCATCTTTTATGGAGAAAATATCACCAACAAAGTAGTGAAAGCCAGAATAAAACCAGCCATTGGACCATATGAAGATCTGCTTAACACAATCAAAAAATGAAATAAAAACATGTCATCAGATCCTAAGGACTCTCAAAAACATTCCTTCAATGCACAGTGCCAGGTGGAAGAAGGAGAAGAAGACAGAGAAAGAGATGCGGAGATAACATCTAAGAGTGGACAAGTTGCAGGAGTGACACCATACGAGTGGCCGAGGACAGAAAGAGATGGAGAGAGCCGGTTGCAAAGTGTTAAGTGGCGCCCCAACGTTCAGCCAGACTATGGGAGTGATGATGATGGAAAAAGGTTAAGAAGGAGGAGGCAAAACTGTTGGTGAGTCTTATTAGACAAAAGGTAACTCCTAATCTAACTTACTGTCTAAGTTACCCGAAAACATCAAAAGCCTGTGAGCCTACTGTACAAAGAGAAGCTAAATATTTTGTTCCGAGAGCAATGAATGCTCTCCACCTGACAGAGTGACCATATCGGTGATAATGGTGATGGTGGTGATGATTTTTCCAGAACAGGGTGAGGGATCGGCCCAAAAACATTGTAGCGGACCCCTCCCACACTGCGCACCACCTATTCTCGCCCCTTCCCTCGGGAAGGTGCTACAGAGACCTCTAGACTGTGAAACAGTTTCTTCCCACGTGCAGTGATGCTACTGAATGCAGGGAGTAGCCCTGCTTGATACGTTGACATGATTCTATGCCAATGCCAATTTATAAATTATGTGCTTATTTGTTTTGACCTTGTTCATTGCCTGTTGCCCAACTAAAATTCCACGTGTGTGCTGCTGTCATGTATATGCGATATGGCAAATTTAAATAAATGTTGAATGATAACAGTAGGGCTTGGCCATGTCAGTTTGAAAGCCGCACCACAGTTTGTTTGCTCTTAACTTCCACCGCATGCCCGGAATCTATCTATCATTGATATATCTATATTGGAGTAGGCCACCAGTGACGTCCTATTTCATCCATCCATAATTCAACACACGGACACAGACAAAAATCACATAACTCTGACTTTAGTTTGCTATCACAAACACCGAATAGAATCCCTAATTTACTTGAACAGTCAAGTAATTAATGTGTCTCCCATCGGTATCTATTTGCAATTCAAACAGATTCAAACAAATTAAACATTTATCTAGTCAACATTGTATAAAATGAGCCACCATTCTCTCTGGGCTCTGCTGCATAAGAGGCCTTGGCAATTATTCGCCACTTTCGGCTTTTCTTTCCCTTTTCTTTTTTTTTGCAGTGCAAACTAACCTGATACGTTAAGCCATCTTTATTTTTCCTGCGCATTAGAGGCTGTGCCACCTTTGAACTCCCTCCTCCGCTATTAAAGCTGGCGAGCGTCTAATCTGACACGTTAAATCCTCTATCTTCCTCCCAGAAGTGCTGCGCTAATCAAAACCAGAGGCCCACGTGCATAATGTCAGCCGCGACCTTTCACCTCTTGGCTCTGTGCCGTATTGTCATTATCCCTGCCTTAAAAAAGGACGAAGTTTCTCCTCTCCTTCCTCGGGACTCTGAAATTTTTGCAAGTCGAAATGATTGCAGAGTACCAGAGAAATAAACCCTGCTCTTGCTGATAACTGAATAACTCAAAAAGGCATGTTTTTGACCCCCGGCCCCACCCCAATGAGGTTATCATCACTGTTTATTTATTATTTCCCCAATGAGGCTATGCATTCACTGCTTACTTTGTGAGCAGAATACATTTTGAAAAGAGATGAGAGTTCTCATGAAGTATTGTGTTGGCAGCACAGTTAAGGTGTCCACATAGGAAATAACCAGACACGGGAATATGTCTAAAGCAGGGATGGGCAAATGGCGGCCCCCAGGCCACACACTGCCCGCGCCCCCAACTTGTGTAGCCCGCGAATAGATTAACATAAATACGTTTATGATTGAAAAAACAAACAAACAAACAAACAACAAACTTGTTGACTAAACAACAAACTTGTTGAATTACTCTTGACTGAAGAGGGCGCTGCATCCGCAAGCAATAGCAGGAAACATGTCAACGTGACTTATTTGCACTCTTTTAAGCAAAGTTCTGCAGTTATTTAAGTGAGAGAATCATTTTATATAGAGAATCATTTATAGTATAGCAGCATTTGTACGTATCCCAATTATTTGAAATGTGTGGTCATGTGGCCCTCCAGTGATAGTGCTGAAAAAAAATGTGGCCCTCCTTATCATAGAAGTTGCCCATCCCTGGTCTACAGGGTCCATTTATAAAACTACACTGCTCAGAGCCGGGTATCCAACATGGCTGCTAAGCTAATATAAGCTAAACTAAGGGGTTAGCTATGGGTTAGGAAGAGCAAGTCACATGCTGATATGGCCCTGGGTTCAAATCCCAGCCTGTCTGTGTGGTGTTTTAATTTTACCCCCTTTGTCGCCCGGGGTTTCCTCAAGGCAATCCGGTTTCCCCCACCACCAAAAATAATGTTCTAGTTGGGGTCCGCGTTGGCCGAGTGGTTATGGACACCGCACCTAACGCGACCCCATTCATGTTAGTGGCGCTGTATCTCATATCTCATATTGAAATATTTAATGGATCTGTACTGTCTGTCCTAAAATATAATTAATTCAAGGCACCGGCTCAGAGGACACGCATACGCACACACCTACGCATGTATTGCCAGGGTTCGCTGCCCCAGTGTGAGGCTAGTAGGCACACTGGGACACTTTTGGCAAAGCTTTTTTTTGGACCCCCTGCCCTGCTACAAGAAGCACACAGCGCTGAGATTGGAAATTGATCTAGGCTTCTGCGTGCCTGAACCGGTTTGGATGCGAGTGAGTTGAGGCACACAGACGCAATCTCGGATTGGAAATCAATCTCGGCGTCCGTGTGCTTGAACTCATATTGAGCCATGTCGGTCGGAGATGAGTGTCGTGGTAGCTTTTGGCTCAAAGCCGTGCCGTGTAACTCCTCCTCTCAATACTTCCTCTCACCTTCCCAGTAAGATGTGCTACATTTACTAGCTAGGTGGGGGGCTGAAAATACACGTTTAAACTGCCTAGGTGAGGAGGCTCTTGGGCACACAGGGGTCGCCACATCTCTGGGTAAAAATGTTAGGCGCTACAGGATTAGGAATGATTTCTCTTTTTTTTTTTTAAATGTGGAAGACAAAGTTATTTGCTGGAATTGGTTGATAAAAAGCTTTTTGAAAGGTAATCCAAAAGTAAGCCTTGATTAGTGTACTTTTGGATTACTTAGAATATGTTTAATGAAATCATACAGCAAATAATGAAATGTGTTTCAGTTTGTTCTTAATTAATGAAATTCAGGATGAATTCAAAAAACTAGCAAATTATTTGGTAGAAATTGTTTGATTGATTTTTTGTAAAAGGTCACCCAAAACAACCCCTTTCCAATCCTGGAACATACATGGACAACTGTCTGTGTAGAAGTGTTGCAGTTGGACTAGAATAGTCTTGGCTAGAACACATTTGTGTGTGGGTTTTGCAGGAAATGTTGTCTATATGACTAATGTCAATGACTAAAATAAAGTTGTTCTTTGTAAAGGAATAAGTAAACAAAAACCAAATCATATTATACAAAATTGCTACAAACCGTGACCACAACAACAAATTTGTGTACCCTAGTGTCGAGTCTCAGGGACGTTTCTTTAGACCCAACTGGATATAGTGTACATTGGCGATTACCTGTGTTCACCTAGATATCGTAAGTGCCTTTTATAACTTTATACCTATTGGCTTTGTTCCTGGCTGTGTGCCTGCATCCATTCCTTTGTGCAGCCTACTATTTTAAGGGTACTTCGAGCGCTGCGGGCACACACTCACACATACTTCCACAGCCACTATGATCACTGTGGTCATAATGTATATCTCTAGGATAATATAATCATTTAGACAACATCAATTCTCTAAACCCAGTAACACAGTATAACATCCAGTCTTAATAATAATAATAATTATTATTATTATTATTCATGGATTCAGGATTAGCTGGAAAGGGGCGAAGGCGGGGAAGGAGACATGCGGCAAAGCTGTCGTTGAAGGGAGGCAAACTCACGACTCTGCGCGTATACGAGCGCTGTAGTGCATTCTCTTAACAAACTGAGCTACTGCAGAGCTCTAATTCTTGATTTTATTTTGTATTAATTATATTTCTCTGTATTCATAATTGTATTTTATCTATCTAAAAACATTACTGTGTGTCATTTCATGTGCACCTTGCATTAAAAAGAAGTTAGTTGCCGCTCTACATTTCACCCCAGCGATATGCCACACACCGCTCTGACAGAGCATGCGAGGTCACAGGACGGAAAAAGACAGAATTAAGGTAACGGCAAAGGCAAAAACAAAAGACAAATCTTTCCGTGTTGCACTCAGTCAGCTCTAAATAGAGTACTGTGTCGCTAACAGATGGGAGAGCGAACCTGGCGACACCGCTGGCATCTGCAGCCGCCGAGCCGAGAGCACGAAGCGCCTCGCGTCGACTTTTCATTAGGAGTTCCCCTCAGTGGAACGGGTGTGCAGTCAACAGGGAAACACAAGCGCTTTATCCCCGGTCCCCAAGTGCTTGTTTTTTTTCTGCTACAACTTGAGAAACAAGCAGAGTGCCTCAAGGCCTTGAATTAAGTCTTGACAAGAAAAATAAACTTTTGGTCAAACTTTATTTTTCACAGCTAACCTGATGGTCATGCCTTGACATCTTTTTTAAAAGGACCATCTAGTAACTTTTAAAATGTATGGAGGTGTATGAAGATGTAAGTGCACTGAACTATAGTGCACTACACTTCAGTCTGCCATATGAGACACAATATTCCCCAATTGCAGGCAAATGCAACTGTAATCAACTGTGAAAGTAGTTGTAAGGGACTGCAGTTACTTCTTTGTAATTTGATTAATGTTAATCTCATTTAATCCGTTTATAGAATTTACACTGAGAAGAGGCGGCAAAGATTGCATCAAAAATATGATGTCTAAAAAACAACACCTAAAAAACATTTGGAATGATGCAACATTCACACATGAGCTATGGCTGATTCATATTATATTAAAAACTCAGCCAGGCAGCTAAAGCCAAGAAAAAAACGCTGTTAATATTTGCTAAGATTGGAAGCAATGAGACTATTATACATGACCAGTGCTATAATATTGATCCGCTGTTGAAGTTAATCAATTCCTGAATGCTATTTGAATAAGCTGGTGCTTTTTATATTGACCTATGCCGAAACCGTGACTGCCATGTCCATGATTGATGGCATGCCAAAGGACAATAACACATGGCCAACTAATAGACCCGAAGACCCCTCCCGCCCCCCTCCACCGTCTCTGCATGATTGCTAGCTCTCCCCCACTGTCGTCGGTCGGATTGCTCATGACAAAGTGTCACCAGGGTTGTTTAAGTCAACGAGACAACATTGTTGCCGGCAACGCAGCAGATAACACATACATGAAATCATTAGACAGGCCTTCTCCGTGGAAAAGTGAGCAACTCATTATGATTTGTGGGCGTTGACAGCATTCTCAAAGTATTTACGTCTTTTTTTTTTAATGATGTTGGTGAATCGAAAACTGTGATAAGCGTGTGTGTTGGGGGATGAAGGGGTGGAGGTCCCTGCTGTTGTTCTCCCTGTAAACAATATCCGGTTGACAGTTTGATGGGATAGATTTACAAAAGCCGCGTTGAGAAGAATTCAGTGCGAGCCTACCAATGCATTGAAATTCTGGGCACAAATCTATTTAGCAACCATTTGGCGATGGTTGTAATCTATTGGAGGCTGCGATATTGCTATTTTGTCACAGCAGAGGGATTTCCGGAATTATGGTTGCAGTAAAAATTACAACACGGCTGTACCCCTTGGGTTGCATCGCTTAGTAGGACTTGGTGCAAAATGAGAATGACATCTTTGTAATCCACCTTCAATTCACAGAGTCAATGGAGGGTAAGATATTCTGCTTTCATTTCATACAGAATAGTTTTAATATCATGCTTATGGGAATGGGGTTGGCACACTGTGAAATGTTGTAAAAGCAAGTGAATGCAACTGATGGGGTTTTATTCTTTCACAATTTTAAAGCTTTTAAAGGTTCAAGGTATGAAAGAAAACAAAAAAAGTACATTAAACGACACAGTTGTAGGTGCGTTGAGAGAAAGATACATTAAAGTAGTATACATTGTTAACAAGAACATTGGATGCACTCAGTGGGAGAAGTTATGTCACTCAGACGTGTTGAAGTTACTGGCTTCGTTGGCTGGCAAGAAGGCAGTTGGAGGGTTCTAGCTCAGGTGAAGAGGAAACACAGGTTCACCAAAGCCATACGAAAAAACACACTAAACCACAGAACCAGGACCCCACAAAGCCCCGCACGGAGTTGACTGCACCACTAAATTATTAAAGGAACATCACTGTAACAATCTGGCTAGTACAAGCATTTCAGAATTGCTACAGCATTGTGTTTTATGTCAATAACGTGTGTCTATGCAATATATGGTACATAAGGGGAGCCTGTGAATAATACAACTTCTATTATAGAATGTTATGATTGAGAGACATGAAGTGCCACTACCTGACTAAACTGCAATGTTTTTAGATATCCTTAGCAGTGCATTTATTTTTCTTATACGTGTTATTGTTATAATTAAAACACCTTTTTAATGAGTGTCCAGGTACTGTAGCTAGTACTACTACAACTGCTAGTACTGTGTCATAAGAATGTCAAACATTATTAATGATAATAATTATAATTCACATGGAGTCAATCATGCACCGGCAGGCAGGACATAGTCATTCCTCTTTTTTTTTTTAAAAGTTATTTTCCCCAACATAAGCGCCATTTCCCCAAATTATAGAAAGGGTTAGTGCGAAAGTGGGATGAGAGAGACTTGGGTGAAGACCTTGCAGAAATGTCGGCGAGGGAAGAAGAACTTGTGACGCTGCCCACACCTGTAATCTAAGCTACACATACTAATACCTGTGCTGGATGCGGGTGTCTCACCGACTGTGCCACAGAGCCAACAGGCATTAATAATTTCTGACTAAGGCCTCGTTCAGACAGCCGTTTGACTGCGGCTGTCGGTGTGAACGCGGGCCGTAGCAGGCAGGTAGCAGAGGCGAGCCGCATACTGCTCCTCTGCTACCCGCCTGATGCGCCGAGGAGGGTAGTCACAGCGCCGCAGCAGAGGAGGATTATATGCCTCGCCTCTGCTACCCGGCTGCTACGCCCCGTATCCACACCAACAATTCACACCGCCGCATCACAGCAAGCAGGACACGCCTTGGGGATGGCTTTCCGCACGGGGAAAAGTTCCGTTAGCGATTAAGAATCGACTCTAAAATAAATTAATACAAACATCACAAATGTTTGCAGATCGGGCTGACGGCAAAGTGCGTGAGCTTCTGACACTCTAAACACGACGCGCAGACAAACACGTGAACAAATTATCTGCACGTCACCCAGGTTGCCCGTCTGGAGATGACGGCCCCTTCCGAGGCTCGTGTCATCCCAGGGTGGGTAGCCTCGTCTCATATATAACGCCATAAAACGTACGTGTGTGTGAGAGCGTCTTTTACCGAACCCGGTGTCCAGCACGAGGTGGAGGGTGTGTCACCCATAGACTGTATATTTCGATGGTGTCACCTGAGCGCTGGCCGCGGGCACGCACACCACACTCGACTCGCTCTCACAACACACAGAAAGTGCACGGCACAAACGGCAGGTGATTCCCAAATTGACGTTGCGTTCCGTGAAGTCACTGATAATCGTCAGTGCACTGAGTCCCCCTGCAAAACATAAAGCTGCATAGGTGTCTGCGGCATGCATGCCAACCCCGTTGGCTGCACCTTGCGCACGGTGCCTCCCTGGCTCGTACCATGTAGACGGGGCTAGTCCCGTCTCATAAAGCGCCATGAAACGTACGCGCAGGCGCAGGTGCATGTCTGTTCAAGCGGCAGCCATTGTTCGCTGGTTGATGTAACGCACTCCGGTGACGTCTGTTATGAAAGGCGTTGCTTGCGGTGCTTGTTCTCCGCCCCTCCGATGCGGAGAACCCGAAGGATGTGTGAACACCAGAGATGGCAAAAGTAGCCAAATTTATTACTTGAGTAAGAGTAAAATACATTTGTGAAAAAACAACTCGAGTACGACTACAAAGTACTGATGCAAATATCTACTCAAGTAGAGTTAAAAGTACAGGCTCAGAACCATACTCAAAAAGTATTTTTGGAAGTAAAAA
>OMKY01181146.1:0-12703 GCA_900302395.1 Bregmaceros cantori
ATTGTACGACTTGACCATATGACAACGGTCGTTACCGAATACAGCGGGCCATTCAGAGGCAGCGCAGTGATTCGTTCTCGGGTAGCGTTATAAAAGACACAGCAAAACATTAGCAAAATATTTTCGGCTCGCGGGGGAAACGTCGCTCCTTGAGTCCGGAACATATTTAGCTGTTAGCATAACACGCCGTCCGCGTCCGCTGGATGTCCGCTTCCTCGGTGTTGGAAAGACTCGTTGTGCAACAGAACACAATTCGCAGCGCGGGGTAACCTAATTTCAAAACCGAACCAATTCCACACAACAGATTTGGTGCCTTTTCGCTCGAGTACTAGTTCAGCGCAGCCAGCAGAGACCGCAGCCAAAGTAACTTGTGTGTGTGTGTATGAGGAAGGGGGCGTGTCCGAGAGCAAAAGACGAGGGTCGACCGTAAATTTCGCTGTATTTCACATCGTCCGAACAAATAAATCCGATTTCGATTTCAAATCGATTTATCGTGCAGGTCTAGGGAGACCAAACACTTTTTATGTTTGTACCTGACAACCACTGTATTTTACGGACCATTGAGAGCACCTCTCTAAAAGCCGTGCCCCCGTCATTCTTAAAAAAACATGGAAGAAGTATTTAAATAATCCGCACCGGCCTAAAAGTCGCGGCCATCTACTGAACTGAATATTCAGTTTAACTGAACAGAACAGTAATGACCACTTTCCGACCGCGCCCAGAAAAAAAAAACTGAACAGAACAGCCACACTGCTAGCCTGGCGAGCCAGAACCAACGAATCGTCCATGCATTGCACATTGCTAGACGCTTGCTTGGGTCTGGTAAAACCAGGGTCGGAAAACATTAAAAAAAAAACGTGTCAATCAAATCATATTAACCAGTCACAGCGCACTAGGTGGGACAAGCGGCATGGAGGCGTGACAATCAAACTCCGCCCGCGCAGCCCGTACAAACTCCACCCACGTCTTGCGCAGCCAGTACAAATTCCCCCATGTCCGTGCTGATTGGTCGATTGATTTCATACCGATGGCGACTTGGATTTTTCCAGACCCAATGCCATGGTGCAATGCACGATGCGTGGACATAAGCCAGGTAGTTCAACGTAGGGGTAAAAAGTCACGGCTTGTAGCCCGAAAAATATGTTAATTCCCACACACTCATTGGATTATACGCTATTTGGATTCTACTTAGATACTGATCTGGACTTATTATTAGTTAGTTAGTTCCTTGCAAAACAATGCGCCCACCTACGAACTTCATCATCTTGTCCCGTTTATCTCTTTGAATGTCTGCCATAAAGGCATCAATTGCATTCTAAACTAAGGGAATTTTCCCCCTTCCTGCTTTTCTTTTTTTTTTTGACGTTATTTTTTCCGGCGTCAGCACCGTTTTTCCATTTTTATTGGAAAGGATTAGTCGGAAACTGGGTTGAAGAGATCGGGGGGTAGACATTGTGACGAGCGTAGTCAAGACAAGTTGGCGAGCGTAGTCGAACTTGCGACACTGCGGACGCTGCGGTAGACACAGCGCCACTAACATGAATGGGGTCGCGTTGGGTGCGGTGTCCATAACCACTCGGCCAACGCGGACCCCCCTTCCTGCTTTTCTATTACTGGGTCTACAAAAATCTTACAAGTCACTGGAAGAACTAACAATAATATGCTTATCGGTTCCACATTTTATTTAAAAGCAATCTAAAAGTTACTGTATCCATTACTTTACTTTTAAAATGTGCTAGTGGGATTACATCACAAATTACAATTTATCTTGAGTAACTTGTAACTGTAATGTATTACTTTTAAAAAAGTAAGCTTCAAAACTCTGAAAACAGGTAGGGTGGATTGCTTTAATGTGGGCCATTTTTTGCAACTTCCTAATGTGGGACAGTCAGTTGTCTAATGTGAGACAGTGAAATGTCAACAGTTGAACTTAATGTTACCATAGCTTGCTTTTACCATAGTTCCACTGACATGTATGAGTTTAGGGAGGAGCCAGAGCCACTGGAGCCTAGGTGTCCCACATTAGGCAGAGGCCCACATTAGGACAATTGTCAGAAATATTATAGTTATACATAAAAAATATATATTTAGACATCTTCTAATAGCCACTGTGGCTTCCACAATTTGGAAACATCTCATACTGAGTGGTCCTCGTGTTATCAGAGTAAGCCTGGTTAGCTTCACTCCCTACATTCCTCTAGCACACCTGCATCTTCACAATAGACAATGGAAGCCTGTTTCCATCCTAGCAAGTTCGATTTCGAAAACGAAACCTTCTCGTCTCTCTCTCTCTCCCCTCCCTAGCTCGACCAAAGTTAAAGTCCCATGATTGGTTGGAAACTATCTCACTTTCCTTGATCGCCCATTAATCATGCAATCCTATTGGTTTATGATACAGTCCTTCAAACAGTCCTGTGTTCTAATTGGATGTTCAATGTGCTGTGATGCTGTGATTGGCTGAAAGCCTGAGTTCATGTTTTCTATATATCAAAGTGTTATCTGAATAAACTTCAGCGCGTCCTGGATGCACCTTCATCCTGTGTAGCGTCCTGACGTCTCTCCGCTTGCCTTGGTTGATAGTTGGGCTATGTATACTAGGGAATACTAGCTCAACAACAATATTAATATTATTATTAATATTAACGTTTGTGCTTGTACTTGCGGCAAAAGAATAACTAACCCTTAAAAAAATGACCAACCCTGAAGGGCGCGCGGTGGCAGAGTGGTTAGAGAGAGAGTTTGTGCCGCCGGTTTGTATAACGTCTCTGGCTTTTCTGCAATTTCTCTTTTCGACTCTTCACCCCAGTTTCCGATTTAATCCTGTCACTATCTCTCTGAGTAAAGACTGAAAAAACTGCACTTGCGCCCAAACAATTACTTGAATAAAAATACCTTGGTGGTTTCATGCTCAGGTTTCATCATCTACTTCAGCTATGGAATCCGTCACAGCGCCGAGGCCGTGTTGACTCGGGCGTCCGAGGGTGGGTTCAAGCCAATCAGCACACTGACCCGGCAGTCCATGGAGAAGGAGGTGTTCCTGGACAACCGACCCCGCCTAGCCGAGGACGACGATGAAGATGATGACTCGTGATGGGGAGAAGGTTCAGTGTTCCTCCTTGAGTTCCCGGACTCTTGAGTGTTCTGCCGTGTGTCGAAGACCTTGTCAATGCAAAATGTTTTTTTTTATTGTTGTTGTTTTTTTTTAATGTAAAGATTTTTTTTTTCTTTTTTTTTTCCAGAATCATGGAGCTAACCAGCAAGGTCTTCACCAAAAGCACTTGTTGACAATGGCTTTTCTTGATTGTTGCTGGATATCAAAGTGTCCCTATTTTGTTTTCCTATTCATCTTTTATTATAGTGGTGCAGAAAAGCAAATGCAATTAATTTAACATTTTTGAACAGTGCCATCTTAATTTAAAAAAAAAAAGGTAGTAGTCGCCATAACCCTGGACTGTTGTTATGTTAGGGCTATGTTTAGAACATTACTGCATAATTATTGATATTTCATAATTTTGTTGTTTTAATGCTGTTTCTGCTTAGAAACTACTGCACCAATCGATTCATCGGTGATAACGATTATTGAATTAATCGGCAACTAATTTGATAATCGATTCATTGTCAATGATTGATCATTCTCTTGTTTGGTTGCGATTCGAATGTTGTCATGGCCCTGCCCATTCACTGAACACCATTTGGTCCCACGAGCATACAATAAAGATAATCACTTGGGTGAAATACGATATGTTCTAAGCTTGCAGGGAAGAGAGGTCTCATGGTAATACAAAATTGGAAAGAATGGAAAGAATGGTGCGCAATCTGCAATAAGTAAATGTCAAATTTGCAATATTAATAACTTTTCAGGTTAATAATCATTTTGAGTTAAAGGAAAAATGAACAGATTAATCGTCAGTTGTTAAGACACCCGCATCCAGCATACGCATGGCGCCTGTGACTTAGTTCACAGTTCTGGCAGCGTCATGAGTTCTCCCCTCGCCGACCTTTCTGCGATGTCTTTCTCTGATCTCTCGTCTCCGATCTCTCTCTCGTCCCAACTTTCACAGCTAACCCTGTCAATAATATAGTGGAAAATTTTCACTTACCCCGAAAGAATAACTTCTAAAAGTGATTGTTAGTTGCAGCCGTTACTTGGGGCTGGCTGTAGCCAAGTTGGGAGTTGGCTTGAGGGTTGAAGTCTCTATGCCAGAGTGTCCTTGGAAGACATTGGCTGTGTCCCCTTCTCGCTACTCCCTATATAGTGCACTCACTTATGGTGCACTCAACAGGAATAGCTTACGGACAAAGATTACGGAAACTAGAGTTGGCGCCGTCAAAGTTACTATAATATATATAATTATAAAATTCAACAATCATCACAAAAAGTCAAAACTATTTGCCTCTCGCAGTGCATTATGGGTTATATTGTTTCGTCTAGGGTACATCAATGCTCACTACTTTTCGCAGTGCATTATGGGGGTGTACTTTGGGTGCACTATATAGTATAGTACATGAAGAATTCGGACACCCTTACAAAATGGTGTGTGCCCCATACAGTGCACTATATGGAGGATAGGGAGCGATTTCGGACACAACCAGTGACTTCAGTTTGTTGCGAATGGGTCACAGTTGAGCGCCGCTGTGAATGTGAGTGAATATGTACATAATTTCCCTATAAGGACTACTACAGTATTCAAACCAGTAAACATCAGTCCATTGCACTGGTGTTTACTATGGAGTTAATGTAATAGTATGGTGGCCAAGCGCATGTCACTCTCCTATCAAGAATGGGGTTAAACCCAAGTACCCGAGCCAACCTATTTTTATAGCTTCACAGCCAAAAAGTCAGACGCTCGTTGGAAGATTTAAGGATAGTAATTTGTCCTGAGCCAGTGTACATTTCTGCATACTTTAATGCTTTTAAAGTTGGTTAAATACTTTTGTTTTTCAATTGCAACTAATATTTTGACATCATGAGGTTGGGATGGTGCGTGTTAAGCAACTTTTTTTTTTTTTATTGTTGTTATTGTCTCTATAATTGTTTACTCAAACTATGCTTGGGGTCTTTTTAATTTTGTTAATGTCACCGTCAGATCGATTTCTTGTATACACAAATGAAATATATAGATGAATATATAAATATGAAAGAAATATTTATTGACGGAAAACGACCTTTTAATCATGGAAATGTTAAAGTAATATAAACCCCGTTTCCTCAATCATGATGTAATAAAACGGTGTGTTGTTTTTCTGCCTCGTGTATATAACAAGTATGTGATGCACAGTGTATATATTGTATATTAAATAATAAAGGATGTTGGGCGATTTAAAAGGTGTTGTTCATGTGTTAATTTTGAATTGGATGGAAATGTAGCATTCTATCTAATGGCAGCTATTTTTTTATTACAAATGACAAACTTATTTACTTTCATAAGCTCAATTCGCACTGCTATTGAATTATGTGGGAACTTCGTCCGTGTCATTTTGTCGCACGTTCTGACAGGATTAGTAAAAGCCTGTCTTTTGCTCAATTTAAAAGACATGATGCATTTGCTGTATTTTCGCTTGTCCACACATACACAGACTTCACTCTTACACACATGTGTATTAACAAAGTTAAACAAATTCAGAATTCAAACCATTGTGTGCCGAATCACCGTAAGCGAATAACTCGCAGTGGAATTATTACTTGGTAAATCACTGACATTGCACAATTTCACGTGAAATGAAACTCCAGACGTCGTCCGCATTTATTCCGAATTACCAGGGGTCCATAGGTAATACAATTCCATTAAATAAAAAAACAAAGATGGCCCTCTAGGAGCGTCGGGCCCACAGGGTAAATGCCCTATATGCCAGTCTGTCAGTCCAGTCCTACTCTGTCTCTTTCAATGTCCATTATGATCCAGGTGGGAGTTTGGGCGATCCAACATCCTTGGTTGCTCCGTTGGAATCCAGAGATGTCTGCGAGTTCCAGCAAGTGTCGCGGAAGAGTAGCAAAGCACTAGTCCATGAGGATTCCAACAGGGGAAATAGTATGCAGAGGCAGTGTAGGTTCTAGCCCCTCGGACCATAGGTCGAGCAGTGCTGCATGTTCTAATCCGCCCTTCGGCTGCCGACTCTTCATCCCAATTTCAGATTTATTCCTGTCACTATCTCCAAATGAAGAATGGAAAAACGGCACTTGCGCCCAAAAAAACCCCAAAACAAAACAGTAGTTGTTTCGGGAATACAACATTAATTACATCTGACCTCACCATACATCAGTGCTCGGCAGCAACCGCGGCGTTCTGCGTCATACAACGCTATACTGGAATGTTCCGTTACAATAATATGTTGCTTAGTGATGACGGCAATTGCACGGATGCGGCTTTTGGCACTGACTGCAGAAGCTGTCTCCAGCACAGAGCCTGCCTTACTTTAGGTAACATTCTTAATTTTTTACACTCCTCGCAGAGCTATTATGAATATAAAAACAAATGCAACTCTTTATGGATAAAACAAATTGATGAAAAAAAAGGCAACCATTCACACCTGCACCAAACACACAAGGGAAGGGGATGGGAAATGGGTGGAGAAAGATCCCACTTCGAAGAGGAATTATGAGATCTAGGGCGCTGGCTGCAGTCTGTCTCAGAGGCGTCCAAGATAGGCCTCCAAGTAGAATAGAAGGCGGCAATAGAATCACATAGTGATAACTTACCTTACTTTAAAAATGCATGTATAAGTATTATTGGACAATAAACCTGCCTGGGCTCTCGACAACACTGGGTCAGAAAGAGACTCGGTCAGTCTCCTGCCACTATGTTGAGCCACCGTCTTTTGTCATAATGGACGCATGCTAATATGTCACACTGTTGTGTGTGTAGAAATATTCAATTCTTTGTGAGACAACCTTTGAAATGTTTCATACAGTTTGTTCCATTTCTATAACTGTAGTTCCCCACAACTATATTTTAAAATATGTAATCTAGACTACAGGTGTAGGGGATTATATGCAGCTAGCACACTCTTGGAATTTTAGTTGGGCATGGAAGAACACGAGCACCAGATCGAGCACCATGTTGCACTTAACAACTTTTGTAATGAAAATATTGAATTTTTCAAACTATTTCATACTGGCTGCCGCTCTTCAACTCGTAATATTGCCTGAAACCACCTTGAATTTAATACATTGAAAACATTTGGAACACATGAAATTGCTTCATTAAAGTTTTTCTTACGTAATCTTAATCAAAACGTACAGAAAATAATTGAATGTGATATGTTTTTGTTTGTTTAATTCAGGATTATTAATCCAGACTGTATTGTGAGTTGAAAACCTGCTGTGTATAGCAAATTGTTTGATAGAATATGAAGATATGTGAGTTTATGCCTAGGCCTACTACTCTGTTATTTCTCCTGCTAAAAGTAGAATGTGAGTTAAGTATGTACAGTATAATGATATATTTATTTAAATTAATAGACTATTATAAATCTGTTCTCCATGTTGCCCCATGGTGCGCGTCCTGTTAGCCCCGCCCCCTCGATGTTAGCTCCGCCCACTCCCCTCATCTTCCAGCGATGCTGCAGCGACTTGTCGCTCACATTCCTCCCCACGGCGCGCCGTCCAGCCGAACAGGTAAGACACGCCCGCGCTGCAATATTATTATTATCATTATTATTATTAACATGACAGTCGACGGGCGTCCTGGCGTGTGACGCGGTGCACAGCGCCATTGGGGCGTTCAAATCGACAAGAGTGCTGCATTTAAGCCCTTTAAATGGCCAATTACAGTGGCGCCGTGGTGAGGATGCTGTGTACAGAGAGCCTGCGACATTTCACTGTGTTCCAAAAACGAGTCGGTGCGTCCGAGCTAACGCAGCCGTGCCATTGGTCCAGATATCAACATTACGACATGGTATAAATTGTGACCCGAGTTCGGGATAGAGAGGAGGACGCATGAACTCGGAGCTGGCGACTCGGACGTGCGTTAATGGAACGCAGCACTGGAACGTGTTTGCTGTGCTCTATTTTTGGCGGTTTAATGTGCGCCACGTGCTGGTGGCATCTCTCGTCGAGCCCGCTCTATGATTATGCAACTGCGTAAAATTTTTGATACAGAAACGTGTGCGAGGTGCACGTTGCGTTCCCATGCTTTATAGGATGGGTGGGTGCGTTGCCCCACGCCTAACTGGTTATATTATTTATAATATTTCATTCATTATTTATCGTGTATATAATGGCGCGGCGCGCTGTCATGTGCGGGGGAAATATTGAATCCCAATATTGCGCGCGCCTGTGTATGTGTGTCGGGTAGTGTTACATAACGGGCCTGCGCTGTGGAAACACCTTGGCTTGCTGTTTAGAGAGAGCGAGACAGGAAGAGAGGGAGACAGAGGAAGGCACAGATCGAATGACATACAGCACAATTTAAAACCTATATATGAAGGTGTGTGTGTGTGTGTGTAAAAGCTGCTGGCAATAACAATGATTCAATTTCTTGGTGATTGAGTATTGCATTAGTTGTTGATTGATTTCATTATCAATTAATCATCAATTAGTCGATTAATCGTTGCAGCCCTGGCCAGCACGCAAAGCAAATTGAAAAAACACCAACAATGACAGATAAAAACAGGATAAAGCAGAGGCTCATCTAAGTGGGCCAGACCTGTAAAATCATCGCATAATAATTAAAAAAATGACTGACACTTCAGATTTTGTTTCCTTTGTTTTACTTTGGTATGAAATATTCTGAAAATGCACACCACGCAAAGTCCCCCTTCATTTTTCGTCTGGCCGTTAGGTAATATACAGGAAGGTAACACATAGATATGAATGGTGAGTCCTCACCCCATGAGCCCATAGACGTTTAGAACAGCGCATTATTTCACCAGAAATGGGCAGCTAGTTTTTGAGAGTCCATTGGATCTTGTGACATGACCGTACCATTTTAGTTTTTGTTTTTTGACTGTGGTTAGCAGATCTTCATATGGTCCAATGGCTTGCGTTATACTGGCTGAGGACAGAGAGAGATGGAGAGAGCTGGCGCCCCAGTGGCGCCCCAACGGTCAACCAGACCTCAGGAGTGATGATGATAATGATGAATATTAGAATGGTAAAATCTCTTTCACTAGCAAAACAGGGTGTGTTTTGATTCAACAGAAAGTCCCCTGGATGTGTAGACTCTCACAGACCCTGGTCAGATTCCCGCAGTGTTGTGGGAGGAAGTCGCTGCGTCCCTCGGATGTGATGCCGGATCGATTTCACGGTGACGCTCGGGGGCTGCGGAGGAGTCAGCGAGATGAGTGAGGTGCCGGGAGAGACCGTGGAGGCGACGCGGGTGGAAGTGAAGAACAACAATCCACACGACGATGCCAACGCCAACGACCTCCCGGCCGAGGGTGGCGACGGCACTCTGTCCATCCTGACCATGGAGACGGGCCAACAGGACAAGGTAGAGGATGGATGATGGAAAAAGAGAAAGATAGCCTAGCGAGCCAGAACCAACAAATCGTTCACACATGGCACACCGGTAGACATTACATTGGGTCTGGGCATATCAGGCAGCTGTCGCCCGTATAGGGGCGGACCAATCGAATTATTCAAATTGAGACGTGGGCGGAGTTTGGTATGGGCAACGCAAGATGTGAACGGAGTTTGGTTGTCACGCCTCCACACCGCTTAGATGTGAGCCAAGTTTGGTGGTCACGCCTCCACTGTGCTGTGATTGGATAACACAATTTCTGAGAGATCTGAAAAAAAAGGTTTGGAAGCAATCAAGTCATATGTTAACTACGTCATCTGTGGCTCTCAGCCCTGCTTTATGCAGGACTGTTTACGGCATTCCACAAAGCACAGATAAGTTGGTGTTGTTTCTTACCCAGGGAGAGGAATAACACTCTCAGACAAGGCCTTGAATGGTGCCACGGTGCCACCAAAAGTTATTTATTCATCTTAAAACAGGGGTTTATAGACTCGACACTTTCAGAGGCTGCTCTCGTTTTGACTAATCACAACTCTTTAGCATCTTGTCGATATAGTTTGTTTATACTGGAACAAGCTCAAGCTGACATTTCCATGTGGGTACAGTGTACACCTCCCAACCTGCGTCCCACATCAGGAGCCAGTCTAGGCGCCTGCCGTCACCCCAAATAGTTAATCTAAATCAGTTTCTCAGTAAATTCTATGATGATTAGTTCATACTGGGGCTGTATCCAGTATGATCTCGGATTGCAACATGATTTTGCAATCGCGCATCTTTTTGAATACACCCAGGCTAATCTGGAGGGCAGGTAACTAATTTGTTAGTACATACTACAAACAAAGACAACTTTGGTTGTGATTTGGCATTGTACAAAGATATCTTGAGTTATTTACTTGACTACATGACCAGCCCCTTAAATCATATAATTTTAATTATATTGGGTACTTTGTGAATACTTTTTATACATTTTTTATTGATATTCTGTAAACACAGCTAGTGACTCTGTTTCCAGGTGGTGATCTGGGGGACAGATTCTCAGTGTGATGATCCGGAGTTGGCTGAGTTTGAGATGCTCGAGTGCCAGGAGCTGGAAGCGTATCTGGTGGAGGACGGTGAGGACTTTGTGGGTCTCACCGGGTACAAGAACCCAACTTCATCGGACCCCAACAGCGATCAGCACAAAGCTGACAAAACACCCAGAGCATGTGGACAGCAACAAGCCTGTTCTGGTCTGGAGGGCCCAGATCCTGATGGAGTTGACACCGTTGGCCAAGTTGAAGCCAGCTCTGAAAATGACGTGTACGTCACATGTCTCTCCACCTTGTCCAGCCAAGCGGGGAGCATGGTCAGTGCTGTAGACACTGGACCCTATCGCACCTTCTCTGAAGACCTCACCCTGTCATCCAGTGCAGTCTCTGACCGGACCAGGATGACCCAGCTCCAAACGACAGTTCCCAGCATGACAAAAAGCACAACACCCAACAATACCGAGGTCATTCCCATGAATAAGGAAAACACGAACTGCAGCGCTTCGACAGTGCCATCACGCACAAACAACTGTGGAACATCTAACCGCGACACGAGCAACGGGAGCTCTGAAGAGCAGGCTGAGAAGGTCAAGCAGGAACTAGAAGCGGAGCCGTATGTGAAAAACACCAACGGAACAACGAAGAGTAACAATGAAAAGCAATCTGAGAACAAGAAGATAGACAAGGGAACTCAGGCAGATGACATGCCCGACTTGAACGATAATCTCCACAAGGTGGACCCTAAAATCATTCGGTCCGAGTCTGTAAGAAAGCATAACTCGTTTGATAACTCTGTGAATCGGCAAAGGTCCTTTGATCGGACTTTAAAGAAACAGCCATCATTCGAGAGCTCTCTAAAGCCTCATGGACCCTTTGACAACTCTCTCAAGAAGCAAGGGTCCTTTGAGAATAGTCGCTCTGTGAGCCCATCGACTCTGGATCAAAGACGACCATGGGGCAGTTCCAGTCGCACACCGTCCCCCGCCTCCTCGCGAAACAGCAGTTCCCCTCAGAGGAAAGCCCCGGCTTCCCCGGCAAAAATGTGGAATAAACGGACAACGAGCTTGGAACGGAGTGAATCCCCGCTCAAAAATGTCAACTCAGCCAAACAGCCTGCTGGCAAACTCGGTCCCAGCAGCAGCATACCCAAACCCATCCCAAAAACCCTTAAAGAACCAGAACCCAGTACCTCGCCACTAAGAACCAAGAATGTACGCTCGAAGATCATTACATATGTTCGCAAGGGTCCTCAGTCCAAGATGGAAGTGACTAACACATCTGCCGATGGTTCTGCTCCACGTGGGCCACCTTCACACTCGACAGGTGGTGCGAGAGATTTTCGAACAGCAGTTCAAGTGAATGGTATGTCCCATCTGTGATTCCACACACACACATACAACAACCAGTCATAAGACAATGGCTATGTCACTGTTCACTCCCACCGCCATGTTTGTTGTCCGCGTCTCGCAATGCATTATGGGTTGTAATTGCTTCGTCTAGAGTACACTGATGTTCACTACTTTTCGGGGTGCATTGTGGGATATTTTGAGTGCACTTTACAGGGTCCATGTAGTACTCGGACACCCCTACAAAATGGTGTGCACCCTGCATAGTCTAGAGTTAGGTGATATGGTCTAAAATGAATATCAATGTATACCATGCGGTTCACCTCAATATCTATGTTTTTGGTGGTATGTAATAATAATAGTATGATAGATCTCCTCACTCCTCACAATGAATCCCTTCATTCATTCATTTGTTGGACCAATAGGGGGTGGTATTTGTACAAAATTGCAGGCACCCCTCCTACTACAGATGAGCTATTTATGTTATTAATGTGCAGTGTCTGTTTTAACTCTGCTTCTTGTGGTCCATCACAACAGAGGGAAGCAAACCAGTGGAACAACCAGGGAAAACCACCACAGAGGTAAAGAGGACACACACCCTCACCTTTATACCATATTTCAAATCCATTAAAAAAAAATGCATTGTGTCTTCAGGAGAGGAATTCTGCAGAATGCGATTCACAATCAGTCACATATTGGACACAGTGAATTTGAATATAATATTATCATAATGTTTAGTATGATGCTGGTATTTGTATTTCTAGTCGTGCAACCTGCTTGTCAAGGATTCAGGCTTAAAAAAATACCCCTGGGCTCAAAACCGTAATTTGCATTGTTACGTTCAGACTTTCTCAACATCTCAACACAA
>OMKY01181147.1:0-13713 GCA_900302395.1 Bregmaceros cantori
GTATACACATACGTGCAGGAATACCAGAGATGGCAAGTAACGAAGTACAAATACTCAAGTACTGTACTTAAGTAAAATGTTCAAGTATCTGTACTTTTAGAATTACTTTTTTCTGTGATTACTTTTTACTTGTAGTGAGTACATTTTTTAACAAAAATATCTGTACTTCTACTCCTTACTTTTGCCAAAACAGGCTCGTTACTTTTTATTGCATTGCTATAATATTAGCCAGTAGGGGGCGCTGATGTACCGAGTACAGTCCCAGTTAATAAGCGGATTTCATTTAGTCCCGAAATATAAGATAAATTAGTCTAGGTTGTTAGTCATTCATTCAAACAATAACATTGACAAACTAACAATGAAAAAATGCATTTTACATACAATTCTATTTGCAGTACTTTGTACTTTCAAAAATACTTTTGAGTACATTTCTGAGCCTATAATTTTTACTTTACTTGAGTAGCTATTTGGATCAGTACTTTGTAGTCTTACTCGAGTTGTTTTTTTACAAATGTATTTTACTCTTACTCAAGTAAGAAATCCCGGTACTTTTGCCATCTCTGCCCCCCGTCATGGCCACCGACCCCGGTGGCCGCTCCACTCCAACGAGTGCGACTTGCGTGTGATCAGGAGCCCCCGACCGGCTCCCAACATCTTCGGGCAAACGACATTGTTGTACAATGTACACATTGTCCTAACGACATCGCCCTAATATTTGGTGCACAGTCTGCTACAAGCGGAGGTAGTGAAATATAATGATGAGTTTTAAAAGATAGTTTGACAGCCCTGTAACCAGGGCTTGAAAACGTAATTATTTTTTTAACGTTCCGTTCCGAACGGTTCAGGCAGGTCTCAGTTTACCGTTTTCGTTCTCGGAACCGTTCCGCCACCAAAATATTGGTCCTGAACCGGTTCGGAATACAAACATTTCGTTCATTCTTAAAGTTCCTTAAATTGTGCAATGTTAAGTTTAGATATAGTTTATACAGAATATGTTTGGTGGACTTTCAAACTTCCGTGTAACTGTATTAACGCCATTACATTCACTTCCTCGTCTGTCCACAAGATGGAGCCCCAGATGCATGGGGCTTGATGACTGACAGTGAAAGTTGGATGGATGCACAACCGGAAATAGTCTCCCAGACATAGGAAATGTTCAAATATATAGAGGACAGAAAAAAACGTTTTTAACCGGTTTTGTGGATTTAATAATGTTCCGTTTCTCTTCCAGAACATTTGAATACATCTTTTTTCGTTTCTGTTTCCGCTCCTCGTAAAATTCCATACATTTCCGTTCGTTTCCGGTTTTCGTTTTCGTTCCTTGAACCGGTTCGGAGCCCTGTTTTAAAGTCACAAATTGCTTTTTATGAAAAACATTGAGCTATTGACTACAGCTACTGAGTTCAACGCACCCATAACATTTTGTCTGAAACGCACTTCCGGTGTCTGTATGTCGCCTATGTAAAGTCATCATAGTGAACCGAATCCCTTATGAAAGGCTATAATAACTGTAATCTAGACATTTTGAAATGTAATTGTTTAGATACTACAGTTACTATTTCTCGTAATCAGATTACTGTGATTTGATTACACGTAAACCTACGCTAGAGCATTAACGCACCACATGTGGGACAAAGCCATCCGTTTAACAGTTACCACATTAACGCGAAAGACCTTAGGGCGGTGGTGCACACAAAACCATTAGATCCCCTAAGCTTTGCAGACGTAATTAGTGTCATAGTTTGTTAGACAATGACAACACCCGTTTGCTGTGCACAGGTACAACCGAAAACGTGACAGGACTTTGTGGAACTGGATTCGGCATCTCTTGTGACGACTGCGTATTTCATGTCGCACAGCCAGCAACGCTACTGGAGGAGCTTGCGTGTTTACGGATTGCAAACCTAAATCCATAACCACGCCCCCCGGGCAACTCGCACTTCCGCATATGACGCAGTCGTGACGCAACCGCGGCAATTTTTCGTCTCGCGAACTTGCGTTATAACATGTAATCCCCTACCCTAACCCCTACCCTAAACCTAACCCCTACCCTAAACTTAACCCCTAACCCTAACCCCTACCCTAAACCTAACCCCTACCCTAAACTTAACTCAAACCCCTACCCTAAACCTAACCCCTACCCTAAACTTAACCCCTAACCCTAACCCCTACCCTAAACCTAACCCCTACCCTAAACCTAACTCAAACCCCTACCCTAAACCTAACCCCTACCCTAAACCTAACTCAAACCCCTACCCTAAACCTAACCCTAACCCCTACCTGAACCCTAACCGATACCCTAAGCCTAACCCCTACCCTAAACTTAACCCCTAACCTCTACCCTAACCCTAACCCCTACCCTAAACCTAACCCCTAAACTTAACCCCTAACCCTAACCCCTAAACTTAAACCCTAACCCTTAAACCTAACCCCTAATCCTAACTGTAACCGTAATTTAAAAAAGCGCAATTGGCGTTAAAAATAAAGAAGTAAGCGGCAATAAGAATTGAACTAGCATGAAAGCCTAGTGTCTTTCTACTGAGCTATGCAGGTTGATGTTCTTTCGTGATGGGCAGGGCGTGACGCGTCAATGGGCGGGGCGTGTGACGTGTATGACGCGTCATAGCCAAGCGCGGTCGCTTCGGGGGCGTGGTTATGGATTTTGGTTTGCAATCCGTAAAAACGCGAGGAGCGTGGCTGTGTTTTCCAACCTCCAATCTGCAGTTGCTATGTTTCTCTGTTTCCTTGGCATTCAGTCCGGGTCGTTAGTAAAAGTTTTATTGGTCGTATCATCTACTTGTTAACTCCCCCATGCCCTAAGGTGCTCCGAACTTCTTGTTAACCCTGTAACACACACTCACAGAGTTTATAAAAGTAATCCCTTACAGTTATGAGTTACTCTAAAAATTGTAATCCCACTACCCCATTTTAAAAGTACTCAAGGGATTACATTCCATTATTTTCATATTACTTTTAAGGGCAACCCCCGATACATCAAGCCGACAATTCCATGCATCCCAAAGATTTTTGCAAAATTGAGCTCTATAGGGGGGAACGCGGTGGCAGAGTGGTGAGAGATCGCAGACCGGGCAGCGCCGCCGGTTCACATGCCCTCTTGGGCTTTTCTGCAATGTCTCCCTCCGACTCTTCATCCCAGTTTCCGATTTAATCCTGCCACTATCTCTCTCAATAAAGAATGAAAAAAGGCGCTTACGGCCAAAACTTAGTGCACAAGTTTTGGCCGTGCACAAGTGTTCCATATGAGACACAGTACCAGTGTATAGCAGCCTGTGTAGGGCGTCGGAGCGGAGCATAGTGGCTGAATTTGTCTGTACATGAGTATGTGTCATTTCTTTCATTCATTCTGCCTCCTTTCAATGCAGGTGCCTCTTCCCAAGATGCTAGAGGGCGGCCAGCCCAGTCTGTTGGACTTGTAGCGGATTGGACTCTGACAGTGGGCGGAGTCTCGGCCAGTGGGCGGAGACTCAGACAGTGGGCGGAGACTCAGACATTGGGCGGAGACTCAGAGAGCGCTACAGACTTAAAAAGCAAGCGTTTATTGAGCAGAAAGCTCACACTTAGACAAGTGCTCACACACGGCACTTTTAAAACACGTGCTGAGCTTCAGAATTAAAGCTTGTCTTGTATATTAAATATCAAAAGATGCCCAGTAGCTCAGTCGGTTGGGCAGTGCACTGGAAAGCACGCATATGCCTCAATGGCGCGGTGAGTCGGTGGTTTGAATCCCACCACCGACGTATTTCCTGCATGTCTACCCCCCATCTTCGCCTGTTTCCACTAACCCTAATAAATAAAGCTTGGAAAAAAACAGCCTGGAATAAAAAAAAAAAAAATAAAATAAAATAAAAATATTTAAAAAAATATATATATATATATATCATCCCGTAATGCGACACAACGATAAAACTCACCAGAGGAGCGGTCTCCACAGATGGCACACATGCGTTTCTGGGAGAGCATGATGCCAGGACTGTGGGCCGACATGGGCCTCAGACCAAACGGGGGCTTCACATCATCAGAGCTGCTGACTGAATGCATCGATGTCACAGACAGTGGAGAATTGAGCTGCACAAACACACACACACAAAAATCATTAACGTTCATTCAGTCAAAGCCGGTCGATGAGAACTGCACACTAAAACCAAGCCAATGAGAGTACTCCAATCCCAAATATGAGTGCTGAAAAATGGCACCCAAAGTGGATAAGGCGCAGGATATCACTGTCATTCACTGCATGACATATTGTCTGATCAAAAGAATTCACAAAGTCACATTATCAATTCCAGGCTATAGGGGTCAATTATTTATTTGCAATAATTTAATCGTTGAATTAAATATCCAAATGTATATATTTAATGATAGTAACATTTGGAAATATCCAAATATACTGTATTGACCCCGAGCCAGTTATTTTCAAATCCTTAAATTAACCATATCAAGAACACAGCAGGGATTTGCTAATAATACAATACTTGAACTAAATATCCAAATGTATATATTGCTAATAGCATTGACACTTGAAGGTTATATAGGAAAGGTTATTTAGAAATATCCAAACATACAATTTGGTCATTTTATTCTTTAAATTACCCATATTTGATACATCTTCAAAAGTACTGGTTGTAAGTGTTCAATAATTAATTTACTCTTTGCTGAGAATGTGGTTGATGAGCTTCATAATAACTAGGCAGCAGTGTGCCGAGCTACCACTAGAATGGGCCAAAACTGTGCCTATCATTTCTCATCAAAACTGTGGGCTGAGGGGTGAACTCATGCGGCCAGACCAGTCACTTTTTTTAAAATAAAATCACCGGCCCTCTAGGGGCATCGGCCCACCAGGAAAATGCCCGGTTTGCCCTACTGCCAGTCCACCTGTGAGCACATAGCAAAGGCGCATTTTTTTTCTTCCTCGCATCATGCAGATTTTCTGCAAACAAGTGTTGTTGCCGTTTATTAGCTAAAAAGTTAAAGGAAAGAACTGAAAAGGACTGGTCTCAGTGGTCCGTTTCCATCACATCAGGGCATCCAAGGTCTACATCTACCATTTTGGTCTTGCCTGTGTCATGCTTACATAGCATGCCATCACGCTACGTCAGGACAACCACCCACCCTCTCTCTACCACTTAAAAGTTTGAAACGCAACAGATATCCGTACTGATCTGTTGTGCAGTGTATTGTACACACTAGGGTTGGACTTTGGGAATTATATATGCACTATTGGGAATTATATATGCACTATATTGTCCCTTGAAAAATGTACCCTTGCCTCCAGGTGTGTGTGTGCGTGTGTGTGTGTGCGCCAGCTGGTTCACCAGGCTCCGTCAGCATCAGCAAAGACTACCGTTTCTCCTTCGCTTCAACTACTGGATTAATTCAGACACCGCCGACTCCTACATTCAGAAAGAGGGTGTGCGAGAGAAAGTAAAAGATGGCGGATGCATTGGCAACACGCCAGAGTAGCGCATATCCTCCTCCGCGTTAGATATTGTTTCTGAAAATATCAAATTTTAAATGGATATAATTGATACAAGAAAATATATGAAGAAAACCATCAAAGTGTCAGAAAGTAACTAAATTGTTGGTGCATTTGCTGCCTATGAAGGACCTGATTTGAGAATGTCAAGTTGATAGTAGATTTATAATTTGTTATTGTTGCTTGATGTGAATATTTTGGGATTTTTTTCTGAAGAAAAAAAAAATAAGCGATTAATAGTCTAATCGTTTTAATAATCTGCACCTAATCGACTATTAAAATAATAGTTTGTTGCAGCCTTAGTTCAAAGTAATGCAACAATAAATTGGGTGCGAGTGGGCGCACATCTCGTTTTCTCACACACACACAGTCACACACGCATATACATGCGGAAGGATATGTGTGGCTTAATAAATAAATACTCCACCAAACTGCTGGACATATTAAAAATACTAAAAATATATACCTGGCTGCTGTTGATGGCTCCGAAGGTCAGGGAGGGTGTGACCCCAGGAGAGGCCAGTGACGGGCTGATGACAAAGGGCGAGCCCAGGATGGTCGTAGGGCTGTTGGAAGCCGAGCTGATTGGCTGTTGGGATGACATGGCTGGTTCGCAACAGCCTGTAGAGCTCAACACCTGAGAAATCACAGAAGCACCTTAAAAACCTATATATAATTTTTTCAAAACCCAGATTAGCCTCAGACATTAATTCGTGTTCAGGTCATTGAGCTAACCAATTGCCAAAAAAAAAACTATCCGCATGAAAAACGCTAGAAATACAGCACAGTGGAAAACCCTTAGCGATCATATTTCCATTGAAAATGCCTCAATCAACCGCCAGTTTTTCTCTTGTACTCAAGCTGTGAGCCAATCTACCTTCTTTCATACATCATTTTGGGTGCATGCACAGAAACACATTCTGTACCTTATTTGTTCTTGTTGAAGTTGAGGTGACACCATTTGTGTATGAAATTGTCATGTTTTTTCCACATAAATAAAAACTCTTATAAGGGTCGGAAATCTCCCAACAATAGCCATGTTTGGGGCTAAAATAAATACAAACCATGAATTAACAAAATAAATAACATTTTTTAAATTTGAAACTGTATTTATCAGACCATCGAGGAAGTTAGTTGTTGTGAAGTTTGCCGACTGCCCTGCACCACCACTGCTGCCCGTGCAAGCAGTCCTGACTGGGGAGAGAGAATTGGAGGAGTCAGGGCATCGGAGCCTTTTGTGAACATATTTGTTTAATTAAATATGATTTTAATACAAAAATGTCTAAATATATTCAAGCATTTGAAAAAAACGTTTCAGATTGAATCATCCAATTAAAAGATAATGCTTGATTAAATACACATATTTGGAATAAAATATTAAACATTAAGCATCTACTTTGATTCAGTTTGCTTCAAATTTGGGTAGTTGCCCCAATGGTGCATTTTTACGCAGGGCTGAGATCCCACTGCTGTCAGTGAAATCGGGGGGAAATTTTAAAAACGTCATAAAAAGGATAAACAACAGGCAACTTCAAAATTGTCAACTTCCATGGAGTTGCGGATCATTAATGGTCAGTGCACCCTCCATTCAGTCCCTTTACTACATACATGCAGGCGCAAGGTGTGTGAGCGAGACAGAGGGGGAGAGAGAGGGATAGTGTCTGTAAGTCTGTGGCAGACGTATTGCCTTTCATCGTTCGTTCACTCTTAATATTAATGTATTGTTTCAACACGGCAAGTTTTGTGTTCGTCTGCAACTTGTCAAATACGCCTATTATGTAAATAGGCGTAGGAAGAGGAGATGCGCTCGATATAAGTTACAAATAGGTTTGAGGCACAGGTTGGAAAAAAATCAGCAACATCAGTACCTGCTCTTACTTGTTGACCGCTCATGTCAGGTGTAGAGTTAAAAGGGACCATCGAAGATTCACATTTCAACATGTTCTTCCTTGATAGAAGATGACCAAGACATCGCCAGTCGCGTGTGCAGGGCCTTCCAATGTTGACATGCCCATAATATTGCCTTCGTTGGAGTGATTCAAGTCACCATCAGATAACCTTTTTATTTGTGAAGCGGTCCATCTACTGTAGAGCCTTTACAGTCAACAGTGCAAGTGAGGTTCCCACACACAAAAAGTAAGCTTAAAGTATTCGTAGAGCCATGGATTATATACTGTCAAGAGCGCACTAGCAGGCCATCAACACACTTCAGTCACATTACACATGCGGCTGTCAATGCATCCCGCAAGTGATCAGCTCTGATCCTCCTCACCTCAACGTGGAAATAAACACGCAGCACGGCAGCAGCATTTTTTGTGAACATCACGATGAAGTTGTTTTGATCATCCCTGCAAACAGTTGCAGATGCGTTTTCTTCTGACAGAATAGTGTGGGAGATTACGCGCAATTGCATTAATGCATCATTGTGGGCAAAATACGGCCCAAAATTTTTTTTAAAAATGGAAACGGACTGTGGCAAAAAAAAAAAAAGATTGTCCTTTAAAAAACAAAAAAGTTATTCCACAATTAATTGACTTATTGATCATGGTGACGGGCTAAAACAGACGTTTGTAAATTTCAATTCTCAAAAAGGAATATTTGACATTATGTGCATATTTTTGCAAGATCCCTGTAAAAGTCTGGCAAACAAAAGCGACAAATTCAACCTATACACTTGTACAGTAGTCAGCCACAAGTGCTCGTCATAATAGCAAGCCGTGCATTAAAATAGCCGACCCGCACTGTAATCCCATGTTCCTCCTAATACGCCTTAAAGCAGGTAATCCAAACAGTCAATGAACTAGCATCACTAATCTTTTGCATCAAATACAGTAAGTGTGCAAGATGACTGCCTCTTTAAAAAAAGGAACGGACCATTGAAAAGTCATACTGAAATATGCTCTTCCCTAACACCTTAGCAGAGTCCACACATACCCATCTTGCGCACTCACCGTGCGCGGAGCAGTACTTAGTTGGTACTTAGCGTAGCTTAGCCTATGGATAGATATAAGCAACTTATCAGATAAACCAAATTTGGTTACACAATTTCCATTAATCAAATCCAAAATACTTCGAGCATGTAAAACATAAGTGTGAACTTGGATCCAATTAGTTGAAGCGGCTTCATTTCACCAAACATCAAATCTAATCAGATTGAAAAATAGAAAACACAAGTGAGAAAACAGGGCGTATAACGTATGATGCAAACATGCAACAGTGAAAGTAGTAAGAAAGGAGTGGAAGAGAAACGGGTGTGGTTTTGCGCACATACCAACACTCTACCCACTCCTTTGGACTACACAAATGTGATTAATTTCTGCAAATGCTTAATATTAAATGGACATAAGCGATACATGAATATGAAAATCACTAAAATATCACTGTGTAAATGAATTGTTAAGAGTTTGTGTCAGTAACTAACATACATGTTTGTATATGTCTTAAAAGGACCAAATTTGATGATAGCTTCATGGCTTTAAAGTGACAAATAGAACAGGTAGTCGGAAAAACAAACGCCGATATTTTTCACAAATTGAGATTTGAGAATTGTCAGAGTCAATTCTGAATTTTGTGTAATCCAACATGGATTAGGTTCTGATTAAATTAGGCATTACGTGCATATTAATCCCATACAATTAAAGCGATGAAAATCTGTAAATTAATTCAAATTGAAAACATTAGAAATTCAAATCAAATTCTCTGTGCCAAAGACACCTCTAATGGTTATCAATTCATGAGGTCAGTTATCCAAACACGTATAATGGAGTATTTTGGTACACACAAATGTGAAATTAATTAATTATTTCTGGAAATACTTAATATTAAATGGAGAGAAGTGATAAAAACACATGAATATTGCTGTGTAAATGAATTCTAATGAGTTTGTGTCAGAGTAACTGATTTATTATTGTTGTACATTTATTAAAAAGAACCACATTTGACGATGGGGTTGGGTTGAAAGTGGAGGAAGAATTTCACTATACATGTATGTATGCATGTATGTATGTAAGCTTAAATAAAGTACCTTCACCTTAATATATTAACAAATAAAGGAGAGTGCACGTCACCTTGCACAGCGGTCTCTCAAACAGTTCCGTTATGTGCCGGGACTGCTTCGCACATGACTTTCAAATATACGTATTATTATCATCATCATCATCATCATTATTAAATGATCCAACTTGAAAAGCGAAAGTGAAGTAGTCCTCTGGGCACTGTCAAACTTAGTGCCAACTGTGTCCCGCAGAGCTCAGCTCACCACGTCGAGGCATTGCGCTGGATGGAAACACGGATATTAATGCAGCGTTGTGAATGCAATTGCGTTGCGTCACAAGTGGAAACCAAGCGCTAGTGTTGAGCGACTGCACAACCAGCACCTTCTACACAGCAAGTGAAGGGTTTTCAACTAGTCAAGTTGAGAATGTTTTATGTGTAGTCAGCAAAACTATTTTATTTTGTAAGAATGTCAGAATAAATAACATGCACATCATGACATTAAAGTGGCACATAAAACAGCCATTCGATTTCTGAACACGAACGTCGAGGTTCAAATCGCAATCCGTAATCCAACCGTGCGTTAATCCATTTTAGCAGGCCCCTTCGTCCGAGACCACCTCTACATACCACCCATAAACCCATATCATGACAGCTATAAAAGATCTGTAAATGCTAATTATAAAACATTAGAGAATCAAATCCAAATTTCATGATGTCAGTTATCTAAAGAGGGATAATGGAGTCCAAATTACAAAGTACAAATACTGTGTGGTAATTAAATACAAATGATGGTCACAGTGGAAGGATGCCAATGTTTTGCAAAACATCCCAATGATGGCTTTTCCTTCCTCATTCATGGATGCCTTCGATTATTATTATTATATCTCCGAAACGCTAAGCATAGGGGATGTAAAGGTTTTGCGTGTGCTGCTGCGTCAGCCACGCCAGATCCTTTGTATTAACGCAATAACTTTTAAACAGATGGATGAATTTGTCCCAAATATGGTATGTCAATGCTCTGCAATAGGTTCATGAACTGATGCACACTTTCAAGGAAGCCGAATTCAAGATTGCAGTTAGACCAACGGCTGTGCAATAGAGGAACACTTTCACTGTGCAGGGGAAAAACGCACCAACTTCAGAAATGTCTTTTTTTTTTAAAGATTGCAAACAAGTAGGCAGCCAAGTGCCAGGTACTAATAAAGTGTTAGTGCACCATTTTAAACATCAAAACAAGGAAGTAGTACATTGCTGCATATTAATTGTAAACTATGATTAATAGTTTATCACACCTTCAACAATAAAAGGATAAAACAATGAAAACAATACATAAAAAAGAATTCCTCAGACTGCTCATTGCTAGGAATTAATGTATTATTGCTTTTGAAATAATGTTCTCCATATGTTGTATTTGAAATCTATCCCACAGCCAATCCGTATGGTTTCTTAAACACTTGCAATTGAGTTTGAACAATTTGACCAAATTAATTAGTAAGTCAAGGTTGGGAAAGTGATTATCGTGACCCAAACTACCATAGATGAGGATGTGTAAAAAAATGTCCTTGATTGTCCGTTTTCCCCGTTTAAAAATAATAATAATAATGCTTAAATGTGTGATTAATACACAAGCGAGCAATGTGGTATCCAGCGCTATTTTGTCTGAATTATGAGAGAGTGGATAATGCAACATCATAGATACATGTTTTGAGCAGGAAATGTAATCGATTTGCTTCAATCACATGCAAAAAAAAAAAAAAAAAAGGATGTACCATAAGCTCAATGGTTGGATTTTCAACCGCTTTTCTGACAGGGCAAGAGACATAATTTAGCTCAACAATAATAATTTACAAACCTGCTCTTATACCGAACACCGTGTACCACACTAAGCAGACACGGGTGGAAACGTTAAAATAATTTGGAAAAAGTGGAGCTTCTCAGCATGACTCTACACGACAAAAAATAAAATCAACCCTACAAACGATACAAGACGGAAAAAAATGCTACCAACAGGAGCAGGAACAGTGTTTGGCAAGAGCACACTTGTTGACAGTATGTACAACACAACAAATAGAAGGGCATGCTTAGGCGTATGAATATATACCATTTCTTCAATATTTGCAAAACAACACTGTAGAAGTTCCTTTATGCCTAGGGCAATGAGATGATGACGTTTACAGGCAGAGGCTCTTTTCCAAACAAGTCCACAAGTTTTTTCTTTGTTGCCATGGGTGAATTACTACGCCACAATACTGCAGCAGTGCATTATGTCTTTTACATTATCCTACTGAATAAACAAAATGTTATTTTCACTCCGGGATGAATAAACTATTACTATCGTTATCATAATTTATAAAACCAAGAAAGTACGCTCACGGCATGCAACCCATTTATTACAATTTGATAACTATTCATATTTTGTGACCTACAAAATAACCAACATATACAAGAAACATTAAACAGAAGAGCCAGCAGAAACATAATCACATAATGTACAATTATTTTGCTGACCATGACCACCAGAGACCAATGTGCAATTTTGACTACATTTGTTTTAATTCTGTGTTGTAATTATTAGATTAACCCAAAATGATTTTATCAGTACAGAGTATAGAGCTTCTGGTAATGTTAAAATGGAAGTAATCTTGTTTCAGCATATACAAACGGCTAGCAATGCATCTTCGAATCTCTCCATCAAATATTGCTAATGAATCAGAAAGTCCTTGGTCCAAACCCGACAAAAAGATGTTTTGTTGACACCCTTTGAGCCATTATTTCTGTACATAAAAAAAGGAACATTCCTAACTTGCAGCCTACACCTACTGTGTAGATAGCGGCGGTGTGTTACTGTATTCACATCATGTGATCACGCAGTAAACCAAAGATCCATCCACGTAGATATTACTGTGTGTTCAAACCAAACGCGCATTGGGCTTCCAGAAAAAATAAATTACATGTAAAGTAAACGGTTAGGAGCTTTAGGAGCGGATTGGGCGTCTTGGGCTTCTTGAGCGGCGCGAATTGGGCGTCAGGCGCTATGACTGCCTTTGCCGCGCGGCAGCATGCCGCGCCGCGCATGCCGCATCATGTCATGTGACTTGAGCGAAGCACAGCGAACAGCAGATACGAGTTGCTGCTGACTGGGAAATTTCACCGAGGGGCTACACGGAGGTTTTCGGGAATGGGAGACGCTTGCAAACGGAGGAAACAGCGAGGGCTCCGCGCCTCCTTTCCCCGGAGCTCCCCGTCCCTCCACCTCACGTAGCTCCGAAGGGACGGGACCCCTCGCTGGGCATGTGGCACGCGTGTTCAATGTTCACCCCAGTTGTCGCTAGGGACTTTTCTATTACATGTCGATTCGTTGCGTGTTTTTGTCCATTTCTCAGCTTTGCGTACGGGAGGCGCGGGGTGAATGAAACCCAAAATTATCACGCTGACCACTCCGCTGTACTACGCCGATCCTATTGGATATTATAATTTATTTTATTCGTGATCATTCCGAATATGAATATAGATTTGACCAGGTTATAGTTAACCAGCTTCTTATCATTATTAAATGTAAGGCTCTCTCTCGCGCCCTCTCTATACCTCTTTCGCACCTCTACCGCGTGCCCCGTTCACTTTTCAGTCACTAATAGTAGTTATAAAAACGATACTATCGTGGAGTGACGGAAGGCACCTGAAAATAATAATTCTTTGCGGCACGCGGCCGGGCGCGTGACTAAACACAGCGGGAGCTCCGCTGTCATGCGTGTTCCCCGTGGTCCAGCGGTTAAACACCAAGAGGCAGCCCCATTCACCTTGTCGCAATAATGTGACATTAATGCACGTTGCATAATAATAATAATAATAATAATAATATAATAATAATAATAACAATAATAATAATAATAATAATAATAATAATAATAATAATAATAATAGCATATCTTTCGAAATGATTCCTAACATATAACAAAATAATAATAATAATAATAATATAATAATAATAATAATAATAATAATAATAATAATAATAATAATAATAATAGCATATCTTTCGAAATGATTCCTAACATAAAATAATAATAATAATATAATAATAATAATAACAATAATAATAATAGCACATCTTTCGAAATGATTCCTAACATAAAATAATAATAATAATAATAATATAATAATAATAATAACAATAATAATAATAATAATAATAATAGCATATCTTTCGAAATGATTCCTAACAT
>OMKY01181162.1:1968-14038 GCA_900302395.1 Bregmaceros cantori
GAAGAACTAGTAAAAGCAGCCAGCCTATTGGTCCAGAAGAACATGTGACCACTCGGTGAGTAACTTCAAGTAGGATTTTTACTGTATTTCATCAATATTTATGTAAAATGATGAACATGCAAGGGAGATGATATGTAACTGGTCACATAGCGGCATCTAGTGGTCGGATTTTGAATTGGTGAGCCCATTTTGTATGTTTTTTGTGAGCCACCGCAAAAAACATACAAAAAGGGTTGGCAGTTGCGGTCCAGAGGTGCACTCCTACCTGACAGAACCCAGCGTCTGTGGCCTTTGAGCTTCAGCACAGCCTTCCCTGTTTGCGTGTTGTGGTTTCGAATCATGTGGCCTTCGTCCAGCACCACCCGCAGCCAGTCCACTTCATGCAAGGGACAATCATTCTGGAAGGTTACAGTAGAAGTTCGTTGTGGTTACTTCATGCTTATAAGCTTGATTAGACATAAAACACTTAATTGAAGGGAAATTCAAAGTCTAATCGCCGTGGGGATAAAAGTGTTATTAAAACGTTTGTTCCTACAAGTGAAGGATAGATTTTCTACAACTCTATTTAAAAAGCAAATTACCACTGAGAATCCATGCTGGCATGTTCTAGTCTCATCCCCTCATGCTTATAAGCTTGATTAGACATAACATACTTAATTGATCACCGAAGGGAAATTCAAAGGCTCCCATCGCTCATAAAGGGCAAAGTTAAAAATAAATAAAATCACATAAAATAGAGAGTGCTGGGCACAATGAAAGAGAGACAAACAATATGTGCCACTACATATTGTATATTAAAGACATAACATACTAAGACAGCATTAAAAAGAATAAAAAGGTGTCTCTACAAATCATGATGTTAGCCTGTGGCCCGGCCAGCAGTCTAATCGCCGTGGGGATAAAAGTGTTATTAAAACGTTTGTTCCTACAAGTGAGGGATAGATTTTCTACAACTCAATTTAAAAAGGAAATCACCACTGAGAATCCATGCTGACATATGTTCAGTCTCATCCCCGCATTACCGAGTCGGTAAATATCTATCTCACCTTCATGTGTGCACTCACCCTGGTGCAGAGCAGTACCTTGTTAACATATCTTAGCTCCACAGACCCAAATGGTGAGGAAGATAGAAGCTACTAAAAATTCATTTTGTGTAAAAAAAAAAAATAAATACAATATGGAAGTCATCTTCACCTCCATAGCGCTAATCCATAGCGTTAAACTCTACTAAGTACCGCCGTGCGCCAGAGTGAAGATGGGCCTAAGGAGGCCAGATTCTCTTTAGCCGTGACTCCACGGAGAACTACTTGGCGCGAAATCGTGTCTCCACGGAACTCCGCCAACTCGTATTTCAATGTACACGCCACTCGCGTGAGAGAGAAGGAGGGAAAAAAAAAAAAAATATATATATATATATATACGTTATATATATATATATATATATATATATATATATATATGTTCATTGACATCTCTAAAACAATTTGTAGACGATTTAATCTGTGGAAAAAGCATCCGCTGGCTGGCCTCTTGGTGCCCATAGACAGAGTCGACAAAGTAGGAAGAAAGCAAGGAAACCGTGTGTTTTTTTCCCTACACATATACACACACACACACACACACAGCAGAGAGACGACTACATTCTGTAACGACGCAATCTTCCAAAATTCCTACACAGACACACACACACACACACACAACCAGCCCGGGTCACTGCCACAGGTGAACTAAAGACATAGCGTGCACGGGAATTCCCCCTGGGGGAACCCCCACTGAGAGGCGCTTCACGCGGTTCAATCAGCCCAATCGCCCAATCAATTTGAAGCAGTGGCTGACCAATCGGTGGCCCTACACCCCTCGGGCCACGGACGGGTTGCATGGAACTACCTCTTGATCAGGTACGAAAAATTATACCGGTACCATGGTACTGGCGTCATAGAGACACAATTTAAGCAGATAGTCCTGAACCCTTCAGCCTCCTGCATCCCTATGGGTGCAGTGGAACCAGGGCTTCTGTGGTGCCTGTGTGTGTCTGCGTTTGTGTGCAGCTGCACGTGTGCGTTGTGTAGGTGTGTGTGCCGGTTCGCATGCAGAGTGCAATGCAGGCCTTTATCCACTTACACAAGGCACAACTCATCACCTCACCACATGAATTGACTTAAGTCATACTTAAGGGGAGTCACAGGCATTTCTATGTGTGGGTGTGAATTTGTGTGGAATGGCGGTCCCAGTGCGTACAGATTTCCTCACGAAAAGACAGACTGCACATGTTTCAAGCATTCCTAAGCAGTTCTGTGTAATAAAATAGCTGCTTGTCTGTCAATCACTCACACAAATGTGTGTGGTTTCGTGTCATTAGAGCCTACTATGAACCGTGGACGGGACAAATACAGCGTACCACAGCGCACCAGCGGGTCAACTACGTGTCACAATGACATGTGACATCTGGGCACTGATCTTCCTCAACTCATTTTAAACGTGGAATGCTGCTGGTGCAGCATACAGATGCGAATAATCTTGTCCAGAGAGAAATTGAACATTTTTATGAGCGATCGATCAATGAACAAGCGATGTATTTAAAGCAACTTTGTCGCAGTTTTGAACGGGAAATGTAATCGATCCGCCTAGCACAGATTCCCTTCTGTTCTCAAAGCGAGTGCAGTCATGGAAGCAAGATGTATCACCTCGGTCAAGATCGGGGAGAACGTGTGAACTCCACACAGACCTGGCTGGGATGCGATTCCAACCCAAGGCCTTCTTGCTGTGAGGCAGCAGTGCTAATCACTGCACCACCGTGCCGCCCCACAATTCTAATGGGACGTCATGCAACCACAGACTCCAAAATAAATCTTCAATGAATCTGCTCTCACCGGAAAGTCTGCAGCAAGGACATTATACGTGGTGAGGACGATGTCCTGGGAGGCCAGAAAGGACACACACCGGTTTCTCTCTGGCCCATAGTAAACGTGGACCTTCAACTGGACGTCCGCACGCACATGTTGGTCCAACTGCTCCTGTTCACCGTCACAAAAAGAAGTCAGTCAGTGTTCACAGCATCTTAGCCAAGTCTATCTTGGATTCGTGCATGCACAATGGTACTTTGTTAGCTCAGGCCCACAGACCAAACTGCGATGAAGATAGAAGCAACTAAAATTTGTTGCATTCATTTTTTTCTGCAACCAAACTTTGGCCGTGTAACAACTTACATACAAGTTTTAACCCTTACAGTTCCAAGCCTTTGTGAGGTGGGTTTTAACCTACCATAAATAACCAAGGATCTACCATATAAAACATAAACATTGCTATACACATTTTGTCTCCTTTTTTCCGACATCAGCCATCACCCTAAAATATTGAAATATATTTGCAGCGTGTAGTCTTCACATGACAATGGATGCAATAAACAAGTGGGCCTTTGTGAATTTTATGAAACCATGCCTAGTGATGGAAGTTTTGAACTTTTTAATATGAAACTCAAACTTGACTAGTTCAACATAAATGTGTGGATAATATTAAATAAAGATCAGCAAACATCATCTTTATGCCCGTTTGGTCTATAAGTCAGACATTTTGAGAGTCAATGACTTACCAGCCAGTTGCTCAGCACAGAAAGTGGACAGATGACCAGAGTAGCTCTGGCCTTGAGTTCATCTTCTGTCTCTCCCTCTGCAAAAGGCAATGGATGTGATGAAGACTTGAAGCCCAAAATACTCAAGATCCTAGCATGCCTTTACAACAAGAACTAGAGGTATGCCGATCCCTGAAATACAATGGTAGCATCAGTAAAACCCAGAAATACTGTATTCAGGCATGGTACAGGGTGTATTTGTCAGCGTCTAAGAGTTGGAAGGTGCAGTTCCTGTCCACATTTCGCTTGGGACAAATAAAAATAATCTGGAATGTTGACATATCTCAGTTCAAAGGGAAGTCAGCCATCTTGAAAATGTAATGCTTAAGTTCATATGAAATTAATGCATGCTTTATCTTAAAACCAAACGACTATTATGAAAACAAAGCTAAATGAATTTGGGGCAAATCCAACCACCCAGAAATGGAGCAAACTAAAGTTTGGCCATCTTCAATTCAGCCATCTTGTAGGTGTTGGCTTCCAAAATCTCATCAGTTCATCAACCAACCATCATGGAATAATACACAATCACCCACAAAAAAGAGAGACAAAGAATATGCACATGAATGTCAATGTACTTATGCTAACGTTTGCAGTTGTAGTGGAATTCTACTTCAACAGTGCATTTTTGTTTTTACATTATTTTTTTCCGGGGGGCAGCAGTTTTATTATCATTGGATAGGATTGGTCAGAAACTGCCGACACTGTGGTAGACACAGCGCTATTAACATGAAGGGGGCACGTTAGATGCGGTGTCGATAACCACTCCGCCAGCGTCCATTAAAAAGGAAAAGATTTAAATAATCTAATCAACCACTGCAGATTATTTTCCATGTGTTTATTCATGAGTTCTCAAGACAAGACAAGCAATGGGAGAAAATGTTCCAACCCCTCTCCGAGGGACCCTGGGGGAACTGGGGAATTTGTATTTCTTGCAATTTCCTGCATTTTAACCACATTTTACATATTAGTTCTTCAGTTTTTGGTGATGTAAATAATAATAACCATAATAATAATAATAATAATATTTTGAACGTTCAATGACTTGACACACATGACCACTTAGCATAATTAGCATAGTTGGGACCTTTTTTTTTGGCAAATTGGGCTCAGGAAATGTGTGACCCACACATGGGAATATTAGAGAGAGAACTCACCAATAGGAGGACCTGTGAGGAATTTGCCGTTGTTGACAACATTTTGGTTTTCTGGCGTTGACGCTAATGGCGCTGAACTGCTCGATGGTGTAGGATTTTCTTCGTCTCCCAGCAACAAGGGGTCTGTAGACACAGCCAAGTGGTTCACATTCATTTGCAAAATTGGGCATTTTTATCTGCATTACCGCTTTGTGGAGTTTAAAATTTAATGGAAAGTTAAAGTGAAAACTTTCACAGTTGAAGCTCCTGGTTAATTTGCCCAGTTTACCACACGGCTCCTGAGAATTTAAAAATCTTGAACCCTGCAAATAGTACATAAATATACAATTCAACAGTACACATCCCGGCACCTGAGCATTCTATACACTTTGAGATGACTACACCAATGTTTGAACCTAAACATAACAGTTTACAATATTATGATAGAGTTAAATAATACCACATGATACCACAGTCAAAAAACTAAAACTAAAACGGTTCAGACACTGATATGTCACAAGATCCCAAGGTCACTCAAAAACAATCCTTCACGGCACAGTGCTAGGTGGAGGGACGAGAGGAAGCAATGGAAAGATAACATCCAGGAGTGGACAAGTAGCATGCTCCAGCACCATGTGAGTGGCCGAGGACAGAGAGAGATGGAGAGAGCTGGTTGCAAAGTCTTCAGTGCGCCCCAAGGGTCAGACAGACTACGGTCTTAATGATGAGGATTAAAGATAAGTTAAATCACCTTTCTTGGACATGGAGCGAGTGACCCTGCCCTTGCTCTCTGCTCCAGCTTCTGCAAGACAACAAAGAAGCACATTAAGATCTCCCCTTACTTCAAAAGAGGATCCACAAAAATCTACGCTGGGGAGTTTTATTTTTTGTTAAAGCGTTGTATTTGCTTGGCACGTGTCTTTCCACTTAAGATAAGTGGAAATGTGCTGCCCTCTCATGACCATGTTTGTTATTACATATGAAAAACCCTTTTACCTTGGCCCACAAATGCAGTAGGGCAGAATATACACAGGTACACACTAGGGCTGTACCATTTTGCTTAAAAATGAAATCCAAATTTTTATCTCTGAAAACCTTGATTTCAGATTTTATTCAGATTTTTTAAGAAAAAATATTTTAATCACTCAAGATATATTTTTTAACTGTGTAATGTTTGGGAAAAACACTGTGTCCTCAGTCTTTGCACTGTAATGAAGAGCAATGTTAAATATAATCCATTCTGTAACATCATGCTGTAAAGTGGATGAAATAGCCCAAAATGCGATTTCAACAGTTATTAAATTGCTGGTTTACCACAACGTAGGTTGTACGTTCAAATGAGGGACTGGACGAGACGTTCATGATGGTGTTCCAACTATAGACAGAAGAAAGAAGATTCCCCCCCAATTGGTGCAATGTGCACATATGGAGCAAATGCATTGTTGTACAAATTCTTGATTGTTTGGTAAGATAATTTAATTGATTAAATGTTTTCGATCGGTTAGTTGATTATCGATAAATCATTGATATCGCTCTTCAAAGTAGGAGCACAACAATGCCATATATTGTATACATACACAATATGATGTGAATCATTAGCATTTATACCAGAATAATAAAAGGAAACTCACCCCCTTGGTTTCGTTTCTTGGCAACCTTCTTGCTTTTCGTTTGCGTTGCGCTGGATGTTGAGGTGCTTGAAGGATCAGTATCTTGTTCTAGTAGCAGACACACACAGACCAGATCATTATGTGTGATCAGCAATGTACTGACTCTGCGCAAAATTGCATATTTTGCACATTTTGCAGTATCGGCATTCTGTAACTGCCGATCTTTAAAATCAGTATACTCTGAAGCAAAAAAAGGTAATTGGTACATCTCTACTGGACGCTGACAATATATTGTGAGCAAAAGAAAACCAAAAACATGCTCACTTCTCTTCAACACTTTCTTCTTTTCTTTTTTGTGTTTGGACGACGTAGGCGACTTGTCCTCTTCACTGTCATCCATTTCAGAAGATTCACCCAGGTCCGGACGGCTGCCAAAACAATGACATTGTGTAATTTAGAGCTGCAACTAACGATTATTTTGATAATCGATTAATCCATTTTTACTGCAGATTAATCGATTCATCTGTTAATTTTTCCTTTGAAATTGGAAAGATTATTTCCAATTTCAAAGGAATGAAGAAGGGGGAGGAAACATTCAGCAAATCTGCCGGTGAGGGGAGGGAACCCCCGATTCTCCGAGCAGTCATGGCATATGTGTGCTTTGTAGTGCACTTACTCTTAACAGACTGAGCAACTGTGTTGTGCCCAAAATCGGAAGGATTATCAACCTGAAACGTTATTGATATTGCAAACGTTGAACAATATTTATTCAACATATTTGAGTGGACGGACCAAACAAGAAAACGATGAATCGCTGTTGATTAATCGATTATCACATTAGTTGCCGATTAATTTAATAATAATTTTTTATATCATCGGTTAATCAGTTGCAGCTCTAGTGTCATTATCTAATTCCAACAGAGACTTCCTGTTGCAAATGACCTTGCAAAGGCAACGTACCAATCCAGGTAAAGCATGCATAGCATTTGAATTGCATGTCTCTTCAGTGTGAAGATACGTGCAAATCTACCGCCCTCTTGTGGCCACCTGTTTTGTATTTGTATGTATGGACCAGTATATCTGGCCGATGAGACGGCAGTAGGGGAGCTGCTGACCTTAACCCATATTGGGCCATGCAAATTTTATACTGATAATTCCCAAAAATATTAAATATTAAATGGACATGACCGATAAAACAAGTCATTAATATGAAGAATGAATTGTTGGTACGATGGCTTTTGAAGAAGAACCAGATTTGACTATTTCAAGTTGACAAGATTAATCTCTTGCAGCTGTTGCTTCCTCTGAGTATTTAGGGTATTTTCTCAAGACAAATATCCAACCGATTAAGTCGACTAATCGACTATTGAAATAATCGTTGGTTGCAGCCCTAGTGGTTTGTATACAAGGAAGACTCACGTGGAGAAACCAATGGCCTCATCTGTTGCAGTTATGTCGACACTGTCCAGCAGTGCTGCAAGGAACACAAAGAAAGGGGCACGTTGCATCACCAATTCCCCCTTGTGGCGAGTTTCCACCAAAACGAAATCTCAAAAATATCTAAGCGGATGGGTAATGGAAATGCGGCAGTGTCAAACGATGCAAGAATTGCCGTCCAGCATCAATTGACGCAAGCGTTGGCATCGAAGCCATTTCCTATGGAGCGGAAATTAATGGTCATCAAACAAATCAAATTGAGTCAAGAACGTAATACATCAACTATAGATCAATTTACACGGCGTTCAAATGGGCATCAATTTGGTGGAAACACAAAGTAGGAATACACCTCAGCCCTACTAGCAGTTATTGGATTCAACTCAAATCATTCAGTGCCCCACAAGGGGAAATTTGGTTGAAGCATCATAGCATAAAATTCATAGAGGCATATATACATAAAAATCTTTAAAACAGAGCATAAAACACACAAGAGCGCACACACAACAGGCATTTTGGAAATACCATATCCTAGATTCACCTCGCAAGATCTCCCGATTCAACAGAGTGATGGATGAAGGAACGGACGCTTAAACGGTTCTTCAACGGTTCTTCCAAGTACTCTCCGCTCACTGCAGGCCTCCCATAGAGACTAAAGGCCCTTTTCAACAATCACAATATTGGATGCATAAAAACATCCAGGTTTGAGTTTTAGATTTTTACAAAATTGTTATTGATGCTGTCAAAGGAGTTTCTGCGTCGACTGTTTCAGCGCCAACCATTTTAACACTGTGCAACAAATGTGCACTGATGTTTGAAGGTCCACCAAATATTCTTCACAATTTCTTTTTTTTTTTTTTCAAGTTATTTTTCCGCCGTCAGCGCCGTTTTCCATCTTTACTGGATAGGATTAGTCGGAAAGTGGGCTGAAGAGATCGGGGGCAGACACAGCAGACAAGTCGACGAGCGTAGTCGAACTCGCAACACTGCGGTAGACGCAGGGCCACCAACACGAATGGGGTCGCGTTAGGTGCAGTGTCCATAACCACTTGGCCAACGTGGACCCTTCTTCACAATTTCTATCTGAACACAACAACTTATGATGTAAAGATTATTTCTGCTTCCTAGCAAAAATTGAATTTCCTACATTCTGTCTCTGCCACAGACAGATTTAATAATGAGTAAATAATGTGAAATACATACATCACACGGACATACCTTCATGACTCAATCGTCTGCGCCGCTTCTCCTAAATTAGGACAGGCAAAGGTGATACAAGTTTTAGTGATTCAAACAAATGGAAACGATCTAACGACAAGTGGAGAAAAGCTTACAAAAAACATAAATCATGACCAAGGGGGAAATACATTTATTTGGTTCAGCAGAGAGAATACTTACACATTTCTCTACAGGGAGATGTGTGCCGTTGTGAAAATTGGCAAGGATCAGGGAGAGGGTAGTCAGAGTTTTACCCTGTGAAACACACATACAATTATTAACACATTGGGTATCCAAATATATTCTAAAGCAGGTTTAGAATACATTTTGCTGGCATTCTGAATGGTACAAAGTTCAGAACTGGATTTTTTTCTCCATACAGGTGCTAAGGAACATATAACTTAGGTTACAGTAAAACAAAGGAATAGTCATTCTGGCAAAAGTCTCAAGAGCAATACGGGGGCTATAAGGAACAGGTCAGTCACTCCAGAGGAGTCATAGGCCAATGGACAATAAAGGGGGATGTGTGTAAATTCTCCACACATGTCCATTGCACATTGCAAAATTAATCCTTGGCATTGTGGATCGGCTTTTTAGACATATTGTGCAAATCATGATCCTTTCGGTATCATTTTTTCATTTTATTGACAGGGTTAGTGTGAAAGGCAGGGGTGGGGGTGAGATAGTGTGGAAAGTAGGCCCCCAGCAAATGTTTGTGAAACCAAGCATCCTCACAACGCTATGTTTGCCGTGAACTGAAGCCATAGGCACAAGACTGGTTACAGGATGCAGCAGCCTAACGGACTGCACTACAGAACCGCTTAAAATCATGATCCATTTGTGATTGCTTGTGTGTGTGTGTGTGTAGCTGTGCAGACATGTGCGTGTTCAGACACTTGCACAGGCAAATTTGCCTCAACACCATTAATCAAAGTCTGCTGCTGTTCCATAACCTGTATACAAAGTAGGATACAGCCAAATAACACTGCTGTAGTCAATGTTAAAAAAAAAACACATCGGGGGCACGCGGTGACCGATCGGTTAGAGAGCGCGTCCCCCGACCACAGGTCGAGCAGCGCCGCAGGTTCGAATTTTTGTTTAGATGCTATTTAATGCATTTTAATCAACCAGGTGTCCGGCATAATGCTGCGCCGGACAAGGCACTGAAAAGACTGGTTATGTTAATAGCGGGAACAATATAGGCCTACCTATATATAAAAAAAAAAACAGGAGAATTAAAATAATTCAGATTACACACAGTCGCCGTTGCACTAGTGTGACGTGATATTGCAAGTAAACAGCGCTTGGAATGAGAGACTTATTTTTCTCCTTTGGCGCATTAGTATATATAAAAAAAAAAACAGCCGCTATTTAAAAGGTGCCCCGATCGGGCTTATCTTATCCAAGATGGCTGCCGTGACACCCGCTATTTTTATATCGAGGCGTGAAACTGTAGTAGTGTGCTATAGTGTGATGTGCGAGCTTCTATATTGCATGTAAACCCAGCGATCGAAACCAGAGACGTGGGGGGTCCGCGTTGGCCAAGTGGTTATGGACACCGCACCTAACGCGACCCCATTCATGTTAGTGGCGCTGTGTCTACCGCAGCGTCCGCAGTGTCGCGAGTTCGACTCCGCTCGTCGACTTGTCTGCAATGTCTACCCCCGATCTCTTCAACCCAGTTTCCGACTAATCCTATCCAATAAAGATGGAAAAACGGCGCTGACGCCGAAAAAAAAGAAAAAAAAAGAAAAAAAGAAAAAAAAGAAACCAGAGACGTGGATGACAAATGGCAAAAACACTGGCCACATGCGACGAGTATCGTTTTCTGACGTCTGTTGGTGGATTCTTACTGCTTGGAGTTTTGAAATGCTGGACATGCACGAGGGTAGATGAGCGCCGCGGTTCACCCCGGGCTACGGCACGGGGTGAACCACGGCAACACAGATTGCCACAGAACTACAGAAGCGGTAAGTCTCCCGAGTCCCGACACAAACTATTTACTCCTGTAAATAGTTGTAATATGTAATACTGAATTGAAAGTGTTGGATATGTTGTGAGATTAACTGTGATATTATGGTTAGATGGTTATATGGTAAGTTAACGGGGAAACTATACTATAAAAACAGACATATTTGCATAACGTGGTCAGTTTAAAAGTCTTCTATTATTGATGTATACATGGTAATATTCTATCAGCCTAACTACATCGTATACTTGACGTAGTGCTACCACCAAAATGTTGATGAATTGTTCAACTGTGTTTGCAGGCTGCTTGGAGGTTCTACGCTACCAACCTGAACCGGACGGACCTGTCGTCCACCTGGGAACACTTCGAGAGAACCGTCAACGTACCCCTCTACAGGTAGAGCGCGTCGTCATCACCCGCACGGGGGCACAGCCACGAAGCAGGTTATGTTTTTAGCCGTCTCGGTTTGTCCTCTCGATAACTGAAAAAGTTGTGCACGGATCTGGATGAAATTTTGCAGAGTTGTTTGAAATGACTAAAGAACGAAGTGATTACATTTTGGTGCATTTCTGTAGCCTATAAGTAACATAATCATACTTAATCACCAACTTACCGATAGATCATTTCTGTAGCCTATAAGTAACATAATCATACTTAATCACCAACTTACCGATAGATCATTTCTGTAGCCTATAAGTAACATAATCATACTTAATCACCAACTTACCGATAGATCATTTCTGTAGCCTATAAGTAACATAATCATACTTAATCACCAACTTACCGATAGATCATTTCTGTAGCCTATAAGTAACATAATCATACTTAATCACCAACTTACCAATAGATCATTCGGCGCCTACAAGTCACTTGACCCGACTTCCGGGTCGTAATGGCCGCAGGGAAGTGTAGTTGGCAATCGCAATCACGCTACCCGATCACTTGCTCGAGTAGCGGGCAAGTGCTCCCTGTTTTTGTTCCACTACGGCGCAGGTTTGCAATCTCTGAGTGCTTCTAGTTGATGCTTGTTTGGGGGACATCCCTTTACCTCTACTTTGTTTCATCAACCTCCCAC
>OMKY01181168.1:0-11925 GCA_900302395.1 Bregmaceros cantori
GTTTTGTAACATTGCTCCAATCATCCGGTGTCTTGCCTTGTTTCTTAGGCATAATTTTCTTTTTGCTCTTGACCTTGTTCTCCAGATTTTCTTTCCCATTGCTTTGTGGAGGAAACAAGCTTGCGGCCTTGTTCCTCCTGGCATCACTGTCTTTAGGGTTGTAAATGTAATCATGCTTTTTAATAAGATGGCGCAACAGATTTGACTTTGTGGTGTAGACACACGCACATCCTTCATATTCACACCTGAACGTTGTGTCGACCGTGCCGCTCTCCGAGATTGCAATTTCCTTGTGGAAGTTTTTAATATGCTCAATGTACTTGTCAACAGCGTCAAAGGGGAGCGAACAATCGTCCCGATCACACTTGAATGTCCCAATATTCATGGTCGACATCATGGCGGTGGCTTTATCTCGCGAGAATTTGTGGAGCAACAAGTAATGCTGCACAAGTTTGGTGAGACCTGTGAAGACTCTGGAACAGTCTTTGACCTGACAGCGCACCTCATTGTCGTTTACCGCCTTCGGTACACTTGCTGGACTAGGTTTTGTAGTGTCAGTTTCAGGGCATGCAGCTGCCTGATGCATAGCCCTGTAATGGAGAATCAGATTTTGCTGAATCGTGAAAGCGGCACTGCATCCCTCGTGAACACAGCGATAAGGTCTGTAGGGGCTGTAGGGTTTGTCTGGGTCACACAACTTCATACTCAGATTTTTCTGAAAATTTTTGGAAGAGGCCTTCTTTTTTGAACCCTTTGAGGGGCCTTTTGTGGCCTTGCCTTTTGCAGAGCCAAGCTTTGTGAGAGCAGTCCTAGAGAGGGTATGTTTTGTCAGAGGACGCTTTGGTAGAGCTGCCTTGGTCGGGGTGTCCTTTGTTGGAGAGGTCTTTGCTGGAATGGTCATGTTTGGAACAATTTTTGCTGGCGAGCATTTTGTTGGCGTGGATTTAGTAGAAAGGGGTGTTGTAGGAGATTTAGTAGGAGGGGATTGTGTTAATGGCGATTTTGTTGGAGGGGATTTTGGTGTCGGCGATTGTGTTGGAGGCAAAGTTGTTGACAATATTTTTGAAATGCTTGGCTCTTTATGCAGGCCTTGGCAATTCAATGCTCGGTTTACATCCACTGGCATGTCATTTGACAAGGGTGCCAGTGGCCGTTCTTCTTGGGGTAAGACAGGTAGGGAAATGGCAGACATTGCACAGTTTTGTTCCTCATTGAAATAAGGTGGCGGCGATGGCAACTTTGTAACAGTAGTGATTTCATCAATAGGGACATCCACCGAGGCAAATGATGGGTAAGCAATTGGTGGCAAGGAATTGTCGTCATAGTCTGGTTGAGTTTCAATGGCAAAATCCCTTTGCTCTTGTTTGATCTGCAATGATCTTGCTGGGTTTGAATTAGAGTCAGAGGGTAAAGGGGGGCCAAGGCTCTCCTCTCGAATTCGTAATGCACGCTTCTTTCCCCCGCTGTATATCAGCTTATCCATCTCTGGCTTGCTCAAACGATGAATTTTATCATAATGGATTCTCAAGCCTGTGGTTCTGGTAAAGGTTTTAGGGCAGATCTGACAGGGGTATGGAGAATACCTGATCGGGGTCCTCTTGAGGTCTTCTATCATGCTATATGTGTAGTCATGCATTTTCGACAAATGCCGGAACAATGCCTCCTTCGTCATGAAGGAGTAGTCGCAATCGTCCTGATCACATTTGAAAGGCTTGGGCCGGGAAGCATCCTCGGATGCATTTTCGTTCAGGCCTGTATGCGGGGACATGGTTAGTCGTTCAGATCTCCCCTCCACTTCACTTCCATCAAGTTTATGGAAAGACTTGGACATTTCCATCAAGTGATCTTGACCACGAGGCATGGGCAGTGGAGAGTTGAAGGTTGCAAGTTCCTTGTTTCCATCAGCAGAAGCTGAAGGCATTGTATCAGAATAACCAATCACTGAAGGCTCAGTTTTGATCATGCCGATTTCCTGTGGAAAGTCTCCATTGGCGATATTGAATATTGAACCATTGGTGTCAGGGACATGGGGGTCATTAAGAAAATCAAGGAATGATGTTGGCAGGTCAGCAGTGAGATCGATTTCATCCAGTGGCTTGCACTGTGAACGCTTGGACAGATGACCACCAAGTGACTTTGTGCTGGAAAACTCGCGGAAGCAACGTCTGCAAATGACCTTGCCATCCTTTATGATGGCAGGCCATTTGGTCCGTTTGCTCAGCCTGTTACGTTTGCCCTTTGGAGTGTCTGTGTCAGCGCTTTTGTCTTCAGAGGGATTAGACTCGCCCTCGCCCTCAACGACATTCCCATCATCATCAAACTGGATATCTGTGGCGATGCCACCTTGTGGACTGAGAATCGCCTCGACAGAACCCTCGAGCAGATCAAAACCAGGGGGCTCAGCCTCAGGTGCCAAGGGCTTAGAGCTGGCCGTGACGACTGGTTTTGGCATGCCTTGATCTTCAGGAACATCTATGTCACATTTCACTGGTATCTCTACTGGTATCTTTGGAGGCAGTACTGGTGCTGGACTCTGATCATACGGTGCATATGGTCCAGGAGGAAGATTGTCAACGGTTGGAATACTATTGGGAACTGGTGGCCCAGTGACTTGGTTATTCGGCTTCCCAAGGTTTCCAACATTTCCCTGCATTGCACCATCTACTGGTTGCACTAATCCATATTGTTGGCCACCATTATGCATCTGGGCGCCATGATCAAGCATGAGTGAACTAGACACATATTGTGACATCAGACTTGAATCCGAGGAGGCGTGTGCCATCGGGCCACCATGTGCCACTACCATCGTATGATTACTTTCAGCTGGGAGAGGGGCTGTAGTTTGATAGTGGTCAGGCTGCCACTGTGGGTAACTCCTGTTGTTGGCATACTCCGGTTGAACATTGAAAACCTCAGGAAAACAGTTATTCATTGGAGCAGGTGACCAATTCGGCGGTACTTCTGAATTCATCATCCCAGCAGCATTGCCGGGGCCTCCCCATTGTGGGTACACATTTGGATTCATCATGGTGGTGATTGGCACTGGTTCGACCGAGCCCTGGTAACAGGGAGCTGGTGAACCCGAGCAGGCCATGTTGTAATCCATCTGTTGCATCCCTGGCTTGTTGCATATTGGAGGCATGTGCGGGTTAAAGGCCCTGTGAATAGGAGACTCAGTTCCCATATGGGGCATTTTCTTTGCTGTCATTTTGACAGCTTTGTTGTATTTCTTGGACACCTTCCACTCCTCAAACCTTTCACCGTGCTGTTTCTTCACATGTCTCGAGAGGCTTTTATTTGTGCTGTATGTACGTGCGCACTCCTTAAAAGGGCAAATATGTGAACCCTCTTCATGCACCTGCACAGACGGAGAGCGATAACCATATCCTTGTGAGGATGATGGATTCTCAATTGTGGTATGAGCTAGAGGTGCAACAGGGGCAGGGAGTATAGGCACCATTTGTGGTGCAGGCAATATCTGGGGTGCAGGTAGCATTGGGGGAGCAGGCGGGGCTTGGGGTGCAGGCAGGGCTTGAGGTGCAGGCAGCACTGGCGGTGTGGGTAGCGATGGGGGTGCAGGAAGCACTTGCGGTGCGGGGAGCGTTGGGGGTGCAGGAAGCGTTGGGGGCACTGGAAATTCAGGCGGTGAGGACAATGCCCCGGCTACCGGCAGCAATGAGGGCGCAGGCTGATATTTGGGTAAAACTGCATTATTTCTTTCACTTGGCAAACCGGTTGCATTATCAGGTGCGCAAGGAACTGGATATGCTGGTGGATTCTCAACATGCTCAGAGGGCTGTGACTGTGCTACTCCAGCAGGCGGAGCCGTGTCAACTTCTGCTGGAGCAGAGGTTGCCGTCGTTGGAGCTTGACATTTTTCAAGTAGTTGTGCATTTAGCTGACGGTTCCCCATGCGGTTCAGCATGTTTTCGATGGAGTGTTTCACTCTGACAGGAATAGGCAGCTCTTTGGGAATGTGGACAGTGTTGGAGGCTGGCGCAGCATTCATTAGCACACCTTGGTCACGACGTTCTAGGCAGATGAAGCCAGGGGACTCCTTCATCTGTCCCTCATTTTTATTGGAGGCCTGGGGTACAGTACTGCCAGGCACAAGGTTTTCATTGTGTTTAGGTATATTGTTTACCGTATCAAGCTTCTCTTGCTGCTCCGTGGACGGCTGCGTCACACTATTTACTACAGGATTGGTGTATGGAAGGTAATGTTGGGCCTCATGGTCATATAACAAATATGCCTCACTGAAAACCTGCCCACAGTTGGGAAACATGCAACTTGCCTTGAATTCTGTGTGTATTTTGCGATGCATAACAAGCTCAGAGTTTGAGTTGAAACTGGCTTTGCAGTCGAGCTGTATGCAGATGTAGGGCTTGATGCCACAGTGCATTTGCAAATGATCGTTAAGGTGTTTGAAATTGACAAAATGTCGCCTACAGTACTGGCAAACCACTTTCTGCTTTTGTATCTCCAGGAATCGCATGGCTTCTGCGTCATCCTTGTGGCATCTTACATGTGCCATGAGGTTGCGGAAAAACTTGAATGATTTTGGACAGTTTTGGACTGGACAGAAACAATCCTGGCTTACCTGCATTTCAGGCACCCTTTGGTTGGATGGAATTTCAGGTGCTGCCACAGTTACTTGGGTAATGGAATTGACTTGTGTGGCTGTTGCGTTTGCCTCCACGGTATTCTGATTGGGGCTTGAGTGTTCTGCTTTCTGCATCACTTTGACCGGGCTTTCAACTTTGACCGTTACTTTTTCTGGACTTCCATTGGTCTTCACAGGAATCTTTACATTTTTTGCTGGACTCTTTGGACTTTTGATGCCTGCAATGGGTTTGGTACCCTTTCCAGAAGCCTTCATTGCAGCTAGCCTCTCTTTGCAAGACTGCTTTACATGGGAAGCAACATGTGGTTCTAACACCTCCCTGCTTTCAAAGCCATCAGCACAAATCGGGCACAGATACATACCATCTTTGAAATGCTTCTGAGCGTGACGTACAATTCGGTGACCCAAGAACTCCTTGTCACACAACACACAGTATTGCATGTAGGCTCGCCAATTACGAAACCGTGCGGAAACAAACCCCTGTTCCCTCAGTTTTTTTGCCTCCCTGTTCTTCTCTTTTTCGTCTGTGATTTCATTCAGTTCATTTGTAGTGCTCAACAAAAAGTCCTCAAGGTCCCCCTCTTCCTCCTTTGCCGGAGGACTTTTCCCCTCTGCATCCTCAGCATCCTCTGTGTCGTTGAGTGTATCTATAGATGACACGATAGATGCTTCATCGCCCATCAGCGCCAAGCAGTTGCGCTTCAATGTCCTCCAGTCCCAGAACTCTGGATCGAAAGGCCACTGTGTCTTCAAGGCCAGCAGTAGCTCACAGCGTAATGAATTGGGCACGGGGAGTTTCTCCTCTTCCTCTGCCTTCTGGTCTGGTTCATTGTACAGCGACTCCACCGAGTAGTACGAGTCCACGGTGGGCTGCAGCAGGAATTCCGTCAGCTGGCAAGCTCGCTTCACCTCCAGGTCGTTGGGCAGGAGGCAGGAAATGGTTTTGCAGATAGTGGACTTGCTGTCCTTGTGGTCGGCTGTTGTCATCTTGGCAGCCTGGATGCACATTTCCACGCACACCGGAAGACCCGCCTCCCCTACCTGGAGATGATAAATCAAAAGAAAGACACAACAGTTAGGGTTAGTTCCCTCAAAGTCATGATTACACGCAACCTTCCACACCAACCTAGATGTTATGCCTGCAAATTCCGCCTTGTAGCCCCTCCCTCTGGGACCAAGAAGCAGGTAAGTTTAAGCGCATCGCTCCTATGGGGTCACAAATGATGGCATGTAATGACATCTGTGTAATGGGACCCAAAGTTGTGTCTTTTCGTTACATTTTTTGGACATTTTTTAGTATTAGCATAGAAGAGCCTACTCTTCGCACTCTTCTAACATTGATTTTTTTCACCCAAGCCTACGTGTTGTCTTTATTGCATTAGGGCCATGAAAATGGGAATGGAGACTGACATTGGGAACAACAATGTTCAACATGTTTGAGCGGAAAATGGGCCAACATGGAAACAATTAATCACTGCCTATTAATCGATTATCAAATTAGTTGCCGATTATTTCAATAATCGATTAATAAATATCATCCATTAATCGCAATATCATCCATTAATTGCAGCTCTCCTATTAAGTATCACGATTCTTAAATGGAGACGGCAATGACTTTACCTTAAATCGTTATAATAAGTAATAAGTACTTTTCTTTGCCTTCTTTTCCTTACCTCGTTCTGGATGACTTTGATGAAAAACAGGATGTGACAGACACTCCGACACAGAAGTGCCATTTTCTTGCACTCCTCCAGAAAGGAGTCAGTCGTTGTCTCAAGGCGTATCAGCAGCTTACTCCAAAACAGCGTCAACTCCCTGGACAAGAGCAGGTAGACAAGAGATGTTAATATATCTGATGCAGCCGTGACTGGGACATGTTGCAGATGTTAATATAACATCTATAATGCTAGAAGCACTCTGAGATTGCAAACCTGCACTGTACTCGTACAAAAAAAAAAAACAGTACCTTTAGTGCCAGCAGTATGTGTGGCAACCCATTATCAATGCAAGTGCTCCTAGAGTAACGTGATTGCGATTGACGCCACCGGCGAACATGCTCAGCACAAGCCAACTACATTCCCCAGCGGCCCCATGCGACCCAGAAGTTCAGTCACGTGACCGTGGTAAGCACCCCGCGATCTATTGATCTAGTTGGTGATTAAGTATGATTATGTTACTTATCGGTAAACAATTGTTACGCGTGTCATTTCCAAGAACTATAAAAAATTTCATCCAGATCCATGCACAACTTTTGCAGTTATGGGGACAGACAAACCAACTAACATGACCAAAAACATAACCTGCTTCACGCCGTAACCCCGGGGAAGGTACTTGATTATTTGATTGCATACTTGATTATTTGATTGCATACTTGATTGCTATGGATGGTACAGTTCATGCACCAAAACCAGAGAGATATATTGTGGAACATTTGGTGCGGCTGGTGCTCTGACCGCTTTTTGTGACGCACAGAAAGTCTGTCCGTTTACATTTTTAAAATTTGTAGACCAACAGGTGGACAAGAACAGTGATTAAATTCCTTGGCCATTAAATCAAATTTTGCATCAGTTGACGATTAATTTCATAATTGATTAGTCATCGATTCATTGACTAATCGCGGCAGCCCTAATGAAAACCCACCAGGCACAGTCGACCTCTTCTTGTAGGAGTTGTCTCTTGAGAAAGGCAGTGCAAAGACACAGCGCCCCTTGCTCGTCACTCTCAGACTCCAGATTGCAGATCATGTCGAGAGCGTCTTTACTCTCAATCGACCGGATCTGTGACAAACAAGAATTTACTATCAGAACACTTGCTCACAAACATGCTCAGTTTTATAATAGTTATACTAATAAAGTGCAGTTAAAATATCTATTTGTAGCTTGGCTAGTTGAACAAGCCAAGATTGAGATTGACTGAAAATCTCAATCTCATCTTTTCTCCAGTCCTCTGTTAAAGGAGTTCTGTTAACCAATCAAAACAAATTAACACTAACACCAACTGTAGGTATTTTTTCAACTAGGCCAAGATCGAGATTGATTGAAAATCTCGATCTCCACTTTATTCTCTCTTCTTTCCAGTCCTCTGTTAAAGGAGTTCTGTAGCCAATCCCAATTACTGTCCTTAACTGGGCAATCAAGGTTGAAAGGTAGTTAGGTAAATAGCTGCTATAATTTCTTAAATCAAAATCTAAAAACAAAATGACTTCTGTGGAACACCTTGTCCTGTGGCTGCGATTTTGGTGCTATATAAAAATCTGTAAAAATCTGTACCTACCCACCCACTAATGAACAAAAAGCGCAACTACGAAACTGTTTTTTCCGCCATTGCGATATATTGCAATTTTAAATCGCGGAACCTGAGGTCCAGCGGCACAGGGCTCTTACTAGTTCCACGATTTAATTCCAAATCGCATGGAGAGGCCGCATTCAGCTTCTATGGCCCTCGACTATGGAATAGTCTACTGGAGGCCCTCAGGGCTGTGGAGACTGTGGATGTTTTTAAGAAGAAGCTCAAGACACACCTCTTTGATCTGGCTTATAACTAGGATGTTACCGTCATCGGTACATCATCCCACTGTATGTATGCGTGTGTGTCTGTGTCCATGGTTGAGTGTGTGCCAGTTTGTTTGGGTTGGGAGGAATTTCACTGTACATGCATGTATGTGTGACTAAATAAAATATCTTAATCTTAGTCTTAATCTGAAATCTGGAGAAAAACTCCACAACGTACTTCTTCCATGAGCTGGTCTTGGCTCTTGCTCATGCACACACACAGCAGGTAGATCTGCTTGAAGTTGAAGCCTTTTCCTTCATATCCGGAGAATTCAGAGCACAGTTTGGCCAGCACGGCCGCCTTGTCCACGCGGCCCGTCTTCATAAGGTGCTTCACGCGCATGTTGACGAGCACCGGACCTTCTAGCTCCAGGTACTCGTGTACTGTGGAAGGAAAACACCGGACGCTTACATTCAGGGTGATTACTAGGGGTGCACCGAACACATTTGTTCGCTCCTGATTCGATCCCGGTCCTTTGATTTAAAAGATGAGCCGATCCCGATCTCAGGTAACGAGTCCCGATACCGAGCCCCGGTCCCCGATACAGAGTCCGGAACCTGCAGAAATTGGTAGTACCCAAACTATTTGGCACAATTGTCAATTTCAATTATGCTCCCCGACACATTTACCGATCCTGATGGGGACAAAATCACGAGTCTCGTACTGCCCAGTAGCTCAGTTGGTTAGGCAGAGCGCTGGAAAGCAGAGATATGCCTCAATGGCGCGGTGAGTCGGTGGTTCGAATCACGCCACCGGCGTATTTCCCGCATGTCTGCCCCCCATCTTCACCTGTTTCCGCTAACCCTAATAAATAAAGCTTGGAAAAAACAGCCTGAATGGGCTGGAAAAAACATTAAAAAAAGAGAATGGTCCATTTACCTTAAAAGATAATAACTAGTAAGCAAAAAAATAGCCGATTTGGGCGTTTGTCAGAGTCATTCCGTCCAGCATGAAGTAGTTTAGTTCGGATTGTGGAATCGTTCCATGCAGTTTGGCAGTCGTTTCATCCTGATGGTCGTCGTTCCAAGCCGGCACGCCACTTGCAACATCGTGTGTTCACTTTTGCTACCACATTCCTTTCAGGTCTGCTGTCCCCATTCTCCACCCGTCTTACCCTAACCCTGATGGTTCAGGATGTGCCGATACATGTACCATCCTTTCATTTTGACGCACACTTTTTCTAACAGTCAACGTCTCATTTTTAAAGGCTGACAGAATATTTTCCACAGCAGCCAAAGACAAGTAATGTGCCATAAACGCCACAGTCAGAAATAAAAAGTGAAAGCTTGTTGGCCCAGTGTGAAATGTCCCTCAATTCCCAAAACTAAGCAGAAAAAGTTGTTCAGGTGACCCTCACTTTCACCACGACTGCTGACTGTTGTGCTTTAACACCTTGGTTGGATGGATGTGCAGTTAAACACACTGGCCGGGTACAATGTTTGTGCACTCTCCATCACAACAATAAAAAATGTATGTGTTTCCAAACAGTCAAAGTGACCCCAAATCGTCAGATCTTTATTCCTATCTTCCATACCAAGCCAGATAGATGGGCTCAGAGCTGCTACACGGCTGCATGTCGAGGCCTCTATTCCCAAAAGAATGTTGGCGTATAATTTGCCGTGATGTAAAGTGTGTATCCAAAAACAAATTCAAGTGGTTCGTTGTTGAGATGCAAACTTTATCGGAATGGAGTCATCTCGGAACGGTGCTCAAAGCGCACACATCGGTCGTGAGATCGATTCCAGGAGTGAACTTCTGCCTCCCTTCTCTCACCACCGTCCACAACACAACAAATACAAAATTAATTTAGAATTTATCTGTGACTCAATTCCTGAGAGTAGATGTGGAAGTCACGGAACACAGACATGAAAATAAAACTGCCTTGGACGTTGTCCAGATAAGTAACAGGGCAGCAGGTGATAAAGTGACTTTTCTGAAATGCATCCCCACACGCTTTGTCAAGAAAAAAAGGACATTAGCACATTAGCCTTCTCCAACCTCCAGGTCAAAACTAAAATGTCATGAATCTCATTACCAGTGACGGGCAATGGAACAGACTGACAGACAAGAGCTGTCAGCAAGCTTCCCCCCCAGACATAGCTCTGTAATATATATCTCAACATTTTTACACTGGCTCTCAATTTGAACTTGGGGTTTAGCGATCTATTCATTTACAACATCTCATAACATTTAACTCATACCACTGCCAGTTTTTTTTTCATAGAAAATGTAATTGTGTCCTTGTCAACAACACATACCAAAAGGAATCTTCACACTTTCCTGTATCAAAAAAAAGTTCTACCCGTTACCATACTTTACTAATAGTCTCCAGAACATGGGTGGCTATCGCTAAAAATGATGATTTCTGACAAAAACCATAATAAATGCGGATGCAGTGTCGCTTTTGTCCACCAGTTGGCGCTACACAATGGTGCATCTGGTGCCAACACTGCAGCAGCATCTGTGTGTTTTTTTGTTAGTGTCTTTGGCATCAATTAGCATCAGCTTGGGAGCCGACGGCCACGTCGATTGATGCTCAACGCCAATTCTTGAGTGGTTGGACACGGTCAGATGCATGACATACTGTACATGACACAGCCAGGATAAATGACATACTGTACATGACATACTGTACATGACACAGCCAATATAAATACTGTACATGACACAGCCAGTATAAATGGGTGACTGTACATGACATACTGTACATGACACAGCCAGTATAAATGGGTGACTGTACATGACATACTGTACATGACACAGCCAGTATAAATGGGTGACTGTACATGACATACTGTACATGACACAGCCAGTATAAATGGGTGACTGTACATGACATACTGTACATGACACAGCCAGTATAAATGATATACTGTACATGACACAGCCAGTATGAATGACATACTGTACATGACACAGCCAGTATAAATGGGTGACTGTATATGACATACTGTACATGACACAGCCAGTATAAATGACATACTGTACATGACACAGCCAGTATGAATGACATACTGTACATGACACAGCCAGTATAAATGGGTGACTGCCAAACAGATGAAAAATGTTAACAAAAGCAATTTGAAAGGACATTAAGAAGCACCGAGCCAGAACAGACGTTCAGATCAGAAATTAACAAGCTACACTCGTGTTGAGAGGATGAAGTAGATTCCATTATCAGATAGAATTCACATGTCCCAAACAATAAATGGGTGAATAATTGACATGATATATATATATATATATATATATATATATATATATATATATCAGTGGCGAACCGTGAGCATTACACCTGGGCCTTCACCTCAGCCCTCACTGCCAAAAAAAGTAATGTTTGCGGGAAAAAAATTTGCAATGAGTTGAAAGTGAAGAGCAGCCATTTAAGAATGACTAAGGTATTATTATTATTATTATTAAGGTATTCAAAAGTAGTCCCTCCCAATCCTAATCATTAAAAAAAAGCGCAAATGCATGTAAAACATTTTTTAAACAAAGTGCTCCCGGTGAGATTCGAACCCAGGAGCTCAGCTTCGAAGCTGACATGCGCAATACCGCTACGCCATTCAGACTGAGGAGCGGCCTGATTCACTTAGAACTAAACGCGTACAATCGTGGAAAGACAACTTTATCCATAAAACTTTCTACACACAGGCTTATTTCATTAGGAATACAATGTGGGAATATATAATGTTGACAATTTTATTGATAAACATTGCACATTAACTAATGTACAGTTGTGCAGCAGG
>OMKY01181173.1:0-10326 GCA_900302395.1 Bregmaceros cantori
TGTGTGTAGTGTGTGTGTCTATGTGTGTGTGTGAGTGTGTAGTGTGTGTGTCTATGTGTGTGTGTGTGTGTGTGTGGGGTGGGGGTGTGGTTGTGTGTGTGTGTGTGTGTGGGGGGGGGGGGGTGGGGAGAGTGTGTGTGTGTGTGTGTGTGTGTGTGTGGTGTGTGTGTGTGTATGTGTGTGTGTGTGTGTGTAGTGTGTGTGTCTATGTGTGTGTGTGTATGTGTGTGTGTGCGCGCGCCTCTGTGTATGTCGACCGTGTTGAGTCACGGTGGCGTGCCGCTCTCCGCCTGCGTATCAGCTGACTCCAGAGCTTTCTTCCCTCCCCCGCTCTTCCTCCTCCTCTTGCTCGTTCTTCACGAATAAATTAAATATTGATTTTAATTTCCAACCACTTCACACCTGGGCAGGGCAGCTTAGCAGCAGGGCAATCTGTGACACTGTAAATACACCGTGGTGTCGTGTATTAGCTGTAAAGCGCTGACACAGAACCAATGCTTCTATTTTATTCAAATCCAATTCAAGGAAAACGCCTGGACACAAAGAGCATTGTGTGCTGTGTTTAATATTTCCGGGGCATCCAGCAAATGTGACAAGCATCTCAACTAGAGCCAGAGAGGGATTGAGAGACCAGCCTCGCTGAATGCAGTGTTTTTGAGGATGAGCTAGGACACTGTTCATATCAAGAATTTGAAATGCCCCTACTGAAAAAGAAGTGGGGCGCGGTGGCAGTGGTTACAGAGCACGCCCCCCTGGACCATACGTAGAGCAGTGTTGCGGGTTCTCATCCCCTCTCCGGCTTTTCTGCAATGTCTTCCCCCGACTCTTCATCCCAATTTTCCGTATATAATCCTATCACTATCTCTCTCAATAAAGAATGAAAAACTGCAATTGCGCCCAAAAAATAGCTTTGAAAAAAAAAAACTAAGGCCAAAGAAAGGCGGTTGTTGTAAAGACACTGAACCATAGGATGGCCCCAATTCATAGTCACAGCGCCCATAGTTCAGCATCTTCAGATGAATATGACCACATCCTCCTCATAACTTTAACTCTCTCTCAAGCCGATTCATATGTTTGGTCCGAATCAAAGGTTAGTTAGTTTGAGTATTTGTCTGCCTATTCTCTTTCAAAGGTTAGTTAGTTTGAGTTAGTCTTTGTCTGCCTATTTTCTTTCAAAGGTTAGTTAGTTTGAGTTAGTATTTGTCTGCCTATTTTCTTTCACCAGGCACATATGATGGTGAACCACATTTTGGGACAATCTCAATGGCCTCGTCCTTGACAGCCTACAGGGGTGATTTTGGGTCTTGATGCCCACTGACCCACTCACCAAGCTCTAGTATGGGAGCCGGTCCGTTAGTCACTAAAGTTGTTTAGCCACAGTAGGGCTAAGGGTTGGGGTAGTAGCGTAGGGTTGGTTAGGTTTAGGGGTACCTACTAAGGGCTGGGGTAGTAGGGTAGGGGTTGGTTAGGTTTAGGGGTACCTACTGTGATGAAACAACCCGTAACCTCTAGTATCCCCTAATCCAGTGGTGCATGAAAGGTGGTACGCGTACCACCATTGGTACGCAGCAACGCCCTGGTACTTCAAGCGCTGAATAGTTTCTCGGGTGGTCTTCGGTATGAAGTTTGAGAACCACTGCCCTAATCCATCTCTGCACTACTTACAGGAAAAAGGTGTTAAGTTACTGTGGTTTTAGTGAGTCAGTAGTTCCTTCCCACCTCACCCCAGGTAGAGTACAGAGCAGATAGGCCTGTCTGGACTTGTGGTTCTGTCTTGCTTCTTATTTAGAGCGGAGAAGCGAGAGGGAACTGGCAGCAGACACACGTCACTGTTATTTACACAAACAAATACTAGCTTAGCAACAATAACCTGACACGTCATGGATGACGTCCTTTCAGGATTCCTCAGCCGTTAGGAATTTTACAGTTCTGAATACGGAAATCCGACGGCTGAAGGTACGGCAATGAGCGATCGATGATGTGTAATCCAACAATTCTCTTGCCAAAGAGTCCAAATGTTGTGCTATAATATCTGACCCTTTATGTGCACGCCACACCTGCAACTAAGAAGAATCTCTTCCCTCTGGTCCAGTTCCATAATATCCCAATAAGGCTGTTGCATGGTGACATCACTGCTTGGCGGCGGCAGACATTATGGTGGTATCATCGCGGTCAGATGAGCAGGCAGAGAGTGATATTTGCATAACATTAAAAGTCTTCTATTATTGATTTATCCATGATAGTATTAGAGGTGGGCGATATGACGATATGTATCATTAGGATGATATAAAAATGTGTATCGTGTACATTCTCCTGTATCGTTCATATCGGGATAAAATCATTTTTTAGAGCCATTATACACCTTTAATATAATTTAACATTTTAATACAATATTTTGCGTTGTTACTATGCAGTTTATAGTAGATAAAAAGATAATAAAAAGACCGCTTGGTTTTGCGGCTTTACGCCACATGCTTACCTGTGAGCAGGTGATGATCACAATCGAGTTACAAATACAATGTAATAAAATGTCATTTTAATCTAACATTGCATCGTTACTATGCAATCTTTAAGTTGATATAACGTTAAAAAAGCGGACAATTTTTTATTTTTTTTTTATAATGGGCATATTGTGATATATATCGTAATTGTGATATGAAGTAATCCATATCGTGATATGACTTTTTTTCCATATCGCACAGCCCTACGTAATATGCTATCAAACAGCAGATGATACCGTGAACTGGTAAGTACAAGTAATACCACTTCACGTCCATTATATTAGTAATACCACTTCACGTCCATTATATTAGTAATACCACTTCACGTCCATTATATTAGTAATACCACTTCACGTCCATTAGGGGTATACGTATACGTGCAACAGCCCTATAGAGATGTAAAAATAATTAGGTTGCGTTATTCAATGATTGATTTGATGATTATTTTATCGGTCTATTTAATCATCAACTTTGCAGTACTTGGCGCTTCTAGGTAATATGCAAGGCAGGACTTTTGACTAGCCTGACCAACAAACGTTCTCAACAAGTTATCAACTTAAAAAAAAGTGGCGATAACATTCTTATATCATGGGTTTTACAGTGAAAACCCATAATATAAGAACGTTATCGTCAATGTTGAGAATGTATTTTCATCATTCAAGTCCTGCCTTGTATTGTACCGCAACATATTGCCTTGCAGCAAAAAGAAATGTTAATGATTAAGCAATGAATCGGCAGATTAAAATGGAACCATCATCAGATAATTCTTTGTGCCATCATGGCTGAAAACAGTTAGTCTGTGCATCGCATGCGACTAAGTGCTGGGTCTGGACCAAACAGGGAGACAAATCACCCAAATTGGGGCGGTCCAATCACCGCTAAGGCTGGACTTGGTCGAATTGAAACGTGGGCCTCCAGGCCACTTGTCCCGCCTACTGTGCTGTGATTGGATAACTTCCTTTGATTGACACTTTTTTCTGACCCTTTTTATCGAGCCTGCTTAATCGAGACCAAATGATCGTCATGTGCAATGCATGGACGATGCCAGGCTAGACCAAGAGCATATTAAATGCTTAATATTTCCTTGTTTAAAACATTTTAATTTGATGGCTTGGCTGTGAACTGCCTCAGTGCAACAAGGCTGACGGTACTGAACTGTAGAAGCTGTTTAATTGTATGTCATGTAGTAGCTATAACACTATAACTATAGCACCATAACGGTTTATGAGGTGGGTTACAGTTAGGAATATTCATGTGCTGCTAGCCATGTGTAGTAGCTATAACACTATAACGTGTCATTCAATAAACTCTGCTACGAGTTCGAGAGCTGCGCCAGTAAATTTTTTTACGCTCGTCTGCGCGTCGCCGGCAAGTTCTCCGGCCACCCACCCACCTTCCTAGCTGCACAAGTGCTATTTGAGACATGGACCACACACTAATGATCTCAGTTGTCTTTCAGCCTGCTGTGAGTAAGGGATATTTCAAGCTCGGCTTTCTCAAGTGTCAATCATTTGCACTGCTGTTAATACAAACTTTTTTATTCTCACAAAGTTTGATAAAAAAATGTTTTTAATAATAATAATAATAATAATAATAATAATAATAATAATAATAATAATAATAATAATAAAGAATAATAATAAGATGATGATGATGATTATGATATAATAAAACAATGAATAACGAATACATTCATTTAAGTAAATGAATTCATTAATTGTAACTTTCACAGCTAGAGAATTGGTTATGCTCGGGTTGTTGTGTCGGAGGAACGCACAGAAAATAGAAAGTCATCATGAAATTATATTTAATAACACCGACACACTGGCATGTGAATAAGCACATCGTAAAAAGCAACTTGGAAGCACTGGCTTCTGTTTGATACAGAAATTGACCACTAGAGGGCGCTAAAAACCAAGTTTCCGGTGGGTAAGTTCTATACATTTTCATTAGGAGTGTCTTTTCACTAGATTTTATACCATATGTCGCCTCTAACCTATTAACTGCATAGCAGTTCATCTTAGCACTGATGTAGATCATATTGCACAGAGGGCCACTTACAATTTCACTGTAAATGTTTTTATAATGGATACACCGGACAGAGAAACATGGCAGCATTGGGAAGGGCAACACTCAAACTAAAATCTTAAAGAGGCAGACAGAAACTAAAACATAAGGTCTACCACCTACTAACTGATAATTAATAGATTCTGTATTGAATCAAATTGGGGGTAGACATCGCAGATGCTGTGGTAGACACAGCACCATTAACATGAATGGTGGCGTGTTAGGTGTCCTTAACCACTCTGATAACGGCACCCTCTAACCAACTTCTACTTTGAAATAATAGGACAACTGAAGGTAATATCTGTGTTATGATGTTTTTTGTTTAACTTAGAACTTAAAACCAATGTGAAATGCATCATCCCTAATAATTGGCCTGAGATTTCTTTGAAGAAGTGATTTCACGAATAAATGAAGAAAAAAAACATTGCAGAGTGAAATGTCCTCTTCATTTTATCACATTTCAAACATGACAACAATCACCACTCAATAACAATATGCATGTACAAAATGACACATACTATACATGTTTTAGAGGAAACTTAAACTCAGAGATGGCAAGTAATGAAGTACAAATTAAGTACAGTACTTAAGTACTATACTTAAGTAGAATTTTCAAGTATCTGTACTTTTAAAAGTACTTTTTCTGTGAGTACTTTTTACTTCTACTTCTACTCCTTGCTTTTCCCAAACAGGGTCGTTACTTTTTTAAAAAAAATTTCTGCAACAACATGGAAGGACATGTATACATGTATAGCGTGAATAAGTCAGTAGGGGGTGGTACCCGGTAATGCACAGTACAGTAGCAGTCAATAAGTTGTTTTCATTTAGTCTCTGGGTGTGCCCCTCAAAAAATATTGCCTGTAAAGTCTTAAGGCAAATTAAGGTTTTGTACTTTGTACTTACTTTCAGAAATACTTTTGAGTACATTTTAGAGCATTTGCTCTTTACTTTCAAAAATGCTTTGTGCGTACATTTCTTAGCCTGTACTTTTTACTTTACTCAAATAGATATTTGGATCAGTACTTTGTAGTCTTACTCAAATTGTTTTTTTACAAACGTATTTTACTCTTACTCAAGTAATAAATCCCGGTACTTTTGCCATCTCTGCTTACACTACACAACAACTATATAAGAGCTTGAAATATATAATTATTTCATCATTCACTATTGTGAATAGTTACGAATGCATTCAATGCATTACTCACCCACTTTTGGCAATAAGGTTGTGGGACTTGAGACTCAATGAACAAAAAACTAAAGACTAAACTAAAACTAAATAATAAGACACAGAGCATTCTATAGTATGCACTGGGCAAGGTTTTGTTAGTTTTAGAAAGCTGAACTTGTCAAAATCTACTGGCCTGAGGCACACTTTTATATCTACAGTTTGTTGCTTATTTTGCTTTGGCCTGCATCAAGGTATACCTCAACTAAATGGATTGAGTTGAGGTATACATCACAATGTCAATGAAACAACACTAATTTCATAAGCAGTATAAGATTATAAAGTAGCTTGAGAGTATTTAGGTCATGCAACAGAGAATCCACTGATAAGACAAACTAGACGGCATGTGTCAGAACATGTCAATGGCCTCATGCAGCTCTTCCGAGAGACTGTTGAGCACCATCAGATCCTTGTTCAGGGTTTCGACAATGCAGTGCACTACATTTGCCATCGCCATCTTGGCAGCCTTTTTCAGGTGCCGAGTATCCTCCTGGAAGTGTCCGATGCCTTTAAAGAGGCTGCGCACGGCTGTCGCCGAATGTTCATTGACCGATAGTGCGCTCGCCAGTGGCTCGTCCAGTACTCTGATGCCAAGTACAGTGCGGCGCATCTCCCACGATGCTGAATAGTGTTGGTTGCCAGTGCGCAGCAATGGGTGGCCTCGCAAATGGTACAAACTTTGGTTCACAAACTGCAGAACTCTCGCCTGGTCCAGAAGATGTGTTTCATATGCTTTGAGTAGAATCTCCAGTTTCTTACGATCATTCATGTTGTTGACTTCATCGGAGATGGATGCTGATGCTGAGGTGATGCCCCCAGCAGTTGCCACAGCCACACCGGTGGCTGTGATGATGAGTGAGGTACCGAAAGTGACTGGCGCTAACACCAGCCCCAAAATAGCTGCCACACTACCAACCGCTACAGTGGTGCCACCCACAGCAGTGGTGGTTAAAGCCTTTCGATGAAAATTGGCAATGTCATCGGCAATGTTGCTAGAAGCAATGAGGTACTGGTACAGGCGTTCTGCATGCTCCTTAAACAGCTTGTCAAAAACACGCAGTCCTTTGTGCACCTTATGTGCCAGTGCTGTGAACGAGCTCATGTCATCCTCCTTCTGGACAAAGCCTTCATCATCTGATGTTACCTCATCCCATTTCTCCACTGTGTTCCACCATTCTGTCAAACTATCAGTCTCGCCCTCTGCATCCTCTACATTGTCCTGACTATTGGCCAACGCTTCATCTTCTTTAGCTACTAACCATTCTGTTGCTCTGGCCTCTGAGAGGTAATAGTCACTGGATGTGGCACCTGGGGGATTTGACTGGTGCACATATTTACTTGCTGGTTTGCATTGCGTGACTCTCTTTGACGGCTTCATCTTGACGTTATCGTCAACATAATCTCCCCACAAGCTGGTCTGATCCCCGCCTCTGTGGTGAAAGTGGTCCTTCGCTGGGATGGAAGATGGGAGGGATTCAAATGGAATATGCTGCTGAGATGTCTTTCGTCCTTTCCCCCTATGTTTGGCACGTTTCTGTTTGTTAGAATCTTGTTCTTTAGACATTAAGCTGTCAACTGACACACTGGCTCTTGAACTTCTGATCCACTCATCTTTCGCTGTTTTCTTGGTCTTTTTGTACCTCGTCTGTGTTGAGGTTTTGGTCTGGTTGCTTTTTGGTCTGCAGTCCATGTTGGGTTGGCTGGAATCTCCATTATATTCCACGGAAACAGCAACATTGTATGCTGCTTCCTTGACAAGTGTTTTGGCACTCACATGCTGAGATGATCCAACAGACCCACTTGTGTCTGTCAACTTGATATTTGACAGGGTATGCTCGAGAGACCTATGATCAATCTGTGAACCTGGAGAATTGTTCACTTTTAGTGAGTCATCATATTTGTTCTCCCAATCTTCTGAACATGTATATTTTAAATCACCTTCTACACTAGAGGAATTCACGAGACCTGGTTCTTTCTGATTTGTAGGTCCACTGTTTTGAGCCTTCACCATAATTTCATGATCATTTCTCATCATGGATTCTCTGCGTAGTTTAAATCTTCCACATGGCTTGAAGTCAGGGTCCGATTGGGGGCTGTTCTCAGGCCAGTCCTCCACACATTTCTCTTGGCCAATGAGTAGAACATCCAAGATGACCTTGGCCTCAGTAGAAGCAATCCCAGTGGTCTTTTGGTGGGGTTGGGAGCTCAAGCTGCTGATTGCAGGCACAGGTGCTTGTTTCGGTGCCATTAACATGTTTGATGGGGTAGTGCAGGTGTGAAGGTTAGTAGTGTTGGGTGTCAGAGTTTCTGGGTCCCAGGCCACCAAGATTGTTGGGGAAGTTAGGATATCATCAATGCCGGGTTTTTGTTCAGAGGTTATAATGGGGAACATGGGCGAGTTCAGGCTCAGTAGTGTAAGAGTATCTTTACTTGAGATCGGCAAAAGTCCACCTGTGCTTTGGGAGTTATTAGGGTTTAAGGCCTTTGGATAGGTCTGAACTGGCAATTGTGATTGCACTGAAGGTAGCGTTGTTGCTTGTTTAGGTAAAGGTGTCTCCACCATGTTTTGCAACAACATGGATGCAGAGCGACCTGTGTTTTGCTGGTTCAAAACATGCTTCTTGCGGCGGATAGGCCTTGAAGCTCTTCTGAAAGCACACACAAGTGGATCATCTGACGATTGCACAGGTGTCTCCAGTGAAGCCGACAGTGAGGTAACAGATGCAGCTTGACATATACCATCCTTTGTGGAATCCAAGCAGTCTCCATTGAAGGTTGGTGAAAAAATACTTGAATCAATGGAAGGTTCTTTGGGATGTAGACTTGCATTGTCCATTTCTTGGAGCCAACTAGGTACTTCCAGGGGCATTCGTTGAGATAATTCATCCCTGCCATCGGAATACTGGGATGAAAGTACTCCATGGTGATGTAAAGCTGGGAACGTATCACTCTTAGCCTGCAAGGAATATGAAGTGTTGTCTTCTGCCGAGAAGTCCCTTAGGCTCCCAACTTGCATTACTGAAGTTTTTATTTCATCCTGATGTTCAGTGTGTATCTCACCCTGACCTATGTTGCCCTCTTCTATAGCAGAGAAAGATACTTCACCACTGGTAGTTTTAGTCGTGGTTCCACCTGTGCATTTCAAAGGCCATGCTGTTGAATTGAGGTCCAACAAGGAAGAATTCTCATCATAGAAGGAACCTGGATAAGAGGCTGGCGTCCGTATGGAGGCTCGCATTAGCATTTTCTGCAATCCAACGTTGCTACTTTGCTCTGCTGCCTTTGGCTCTTCATCTTCATCTGGGAGATGTGTGTTCACTGTCCCGGTATCCATCGCAACCGGCTCTCCAGTCGGAAATCCAGACGTGGACTAAAACATTGTGTGGTGTGCTGGGTGTGAATGCGGTTGTCATCACTGACACAATTCTGCTTCCTCCACATGGCCAACTGGTCTGGTCAGTGTAGACACTGGCTGTGTCATGCAAGCCGTCACGGAGTGCTTATGAAAGCAGTGTAGATAAGATGAGAATTTGGATCATGAACTTTACCCTGCCTTCTGTATAAAAAAAATATAAACATGCACTGGCTAAAGTGGATATGTTCTGTTTTAACAACTGTGAATTATTATTATTGTTGTTATTATTAATGTTACAATAGGTAATACATGTACAGTATATGGCATATGTGTGTGACAGATCTCTCTCGCGTCCCTCCAATGATGCACACTCGAGTGGATTGAAGCAGCTTTAATGGTGGTACTGTAAACAAACAGAGGGTGGCGACGCCACGCCACGTCAGGTCCAATGTGAACGCATGGACTCCAAGTGTCCGCTCCCAAAACGAATGGCATTGCAGTTATGTATCTTAACCACATATGTAAATGAAAATCAATAATACAGGAAAATGAATGAAAATAAATAAAAATGAATGGAAATGTAAAACAGCAATTATGCAAAAATACAATTTAAAGTTAAATGTAATAAAAAAGTATAACAAAAAAATACACACTGCTCTAATTATTGAAATTACAAAACCCAAGCAGTATACTGCACTGTATTTTCATGTGCTCTTTCAATGCAAAACAGCCCTTTAACATCATATAACAAGTCTGCACATAACATTTCTTATCTGCTCAGTGATACAAAAATATTCCAGATAAACACACTAGACTTGCACGAAGTATATTACAAAGAATGTCCTGGATGTTAGATGCCATACCTGTAAACAAACAGAGGGTGGCGACACCACGGGACTCCTAGACGGCATATGGCATAATAACATAATCAGGGACCATCGTAACTTTAGTGGAATCGTACACACTCCACATGCATCGGCATCATTGTGAACATTTCTATGGACCCAACATCGACTCAAACAATGGCATTTATAACAATAATAAGACATGGTTGCCAGAGCTATTCACAACACATCTTACCAAGAGTCCGATCCCAAAACGAATGGTGGGAACGGAAACAGGGAGTCGTCATAAGTACACCGGTACAAAAAATAAAACAAAATAAAAATCCCAAAGTT
>OMKY01181177.1:0-10010 GCA_900302395.1 Bregmaceros cantori
CGGTACGTAACCATGGTTCTCTGAGTGAAGAGACTATCTCTCCAGCACAATTCCGCTTGGGGATTCGTTGCATCAAAAATTTAATCGGTGAGGCAAGGCACCCAGGTGCCTTTTATAGCCTCATCAGGCCACCTCCACAGGTGGTGTGTCTTAAAGAAATTATCCACGTCACCTGACCCGAGTGGGGTCAGTTCCCGTACATATGGAATATGTAACTGGGTGGAGAGATAGTCTCTTCACTCAGAGAACCATGGTTACGTACCGTAACCTAACGTTCGTTTTTGAAAGACCTTTAAAAACTGGGAGGGACGCCGTATGGGCGGGGGCAGCTCAGAGCTACACACACAGGCTTTCTGGTAGTGGTCTTAACGATACATCAATCCATAATGCTACTAACAACATATCACTGCTTTCACATGAATTAATAATAATACTGTTGTGCGGTACTTTCACAGACACATTACTCAGAACATTCTGGAAGCGCAAAGCTCTGCTGAGGTCAATTAAGCTAAAAGGACCCCCCATAAAAGTGTCATTTTGACACATTTATGGGGATTGTGTCATTTTGACCGTTTTGTAACAATAATAACCACCTCTATTAAAAAATAAATCCATCAATTGATTGGAATATCAATAGAGAGGTTTATGTGCGAAACCCTGGGGGGAGTCATTTTGTCCCACGCTTCTGCAGGTCACTTCCGGTGCCTCTATGTATGTATATAAAGTCTGGTAGAAGTCTGCGGTATGTGGACACAAAAACACACAAAACGCACACCAGTTTTAAGTCCGACCATTAGATGTCAGTCAACCCCCTCGCTTTGTTCATAATTTTGTACAAATATTGATGAAATACAGTCAAAATCCAACTTAAAGTACTCACATGGTCACATGCTCTTCTGGACCAATAGGCTGGCTGCTTCTACCATTACTTCCAAAAGGAATGAGACATTGGAACGGGTTGAACTAATTATTAAATCATGTGTTTGTGGGTTACAGATCCGCATAACATTTGGGTGAGGAATAGCACACCGCAAGTTACCACCACAATTTTTAAATAACACGGTTGGTGTGTGTTCCCACTGAGTAGACATGTTGAAAAATAGTCCAAAACACATTGAAAGAAATGGCACCAAAAGTTGCATTCTGAGTACAAATTTAAAGTCGTCTATACCCACCTCTCAACATACGCGATCCAAAACATAACCTCCTTTGCAAAGATAATAATATCCTTGTACATGGCATTGGCCCATTTACACACACACACACACACAGGGACTCACATATGCATAATTAACACATGCGTTGCCCACACCTGCTAAATGTGGGCAATTAGCATCGTTGGTAAGAGTGCGGCGCTCACATGAAAATCTGCCCTGAGGTCTCAGTCTCACAGTTTGGATTCAAACTAACTCAGATCAGCCCCATGACCCAGACCCTAATCTTGTTTTAGAGAAAAGATAAAGATCAACGTTGGTGACAATAATAAAGAAATAGCAGAGACAACCCCCATTTTAACTAGAGGTGCACCGATCCGATCCTCAGATCGGTGATCGGGGGCCGATCAGATTTTTTTCCAAGGATCGGAACTCGTGATTTTTGATCAGGATCAGCCGATCAAGATCGGTAAATGAGAGAGCATGCCAAATGACTATTTACTTTGACTATTATTGAAATTGACAATTGTGCAAAATAGTTTGGGTAATGGGTGCTTTTGCAGGATGAGAACTCTGTATCGGGACTGTATATTGGGAATCGGGACTCGGTATCGGGACTCTGTACCGGAGATCGGGATCGGCTGATCCTTAAAATCAAAGGATCGGATCGGGAGCAAAAAAAGTGCACCCCTAGTTTTAACAATAATTTTTCTCTCGAACCGTGTCTCTGTACGCTCTGGGCACGCAGTGAGAGTGTAAACATACAGCGCGCTGGAGCCGTAATGGCCGCCGCCCACCCGTGACGTCACGTTCTACAGCCTGATTGGCTTGGAGGGTATACACTACAACAGGCAATTTGCGAATGTCCGTCGGGCCAAAATGAATACCCTTTGTGCCACTGTAGCAGACATGGAGAGGTGTGTCGCGTGACGCTCACTGTGCGGTGTCGGGGAGCTGAATAAATGCATGAAGCCGGTGACTCGTGAAATGTCTGCACTGTGTCTCAATCACGTGTCCTCTTCCATCCTCTCTGAAGGTCAACGACACGACCCTGACTGACGCTCAGCACAGCGGGCAAATGGGCTCTCCGTCCGACATCTCTCCTCCGTTCCCCTCACAGAAAGCCATCAGTCTCACCACAGGTACGCCCCCCCTGTGTCGCTGGAGGCTGGCTGTCCCCATTTGTTAAAGGGAGACTATTAGGCAGAGCTCACGCACATTTACAAGGTGTCTGTGTAAAACCCTAATGCCCAGTGGCCTAAAGCAGCCCTTGGTAAGTTTTATATTTTAAAATGCTCACGTGGGTGTTTTGGTTTGTGTTGCACTGGTTGAAACTGGTCTAACATGTCAAGCGTTATTACCTGTGCCGCAGAAGCAGGTTATGTTTTTGGTCGCATTGGTTTGTCTTTCACCAGGACAACTGGAAAAGTTGAGCACGGATCTGGATGATGATTTTGTAGAGTTGTTGGAAATGACCAACGAAAGAAGTGATTGGTGCATTTCTGTAGCCTACAAGTAGCATAACCATACTTAATCATGTTATTATTTTTTATGTTCTAACGAATAATTCGAATCGTGATAAGAAGTGAAAGTTTCCAGCTCGAAGCTTCACCTAAACGAGTTGTTAATGAACGTCACATCTTCAACATCAATGAGAAGGCAGGCGGACCCAGTGATGGGTGTCCCCCTGCAGAGAATAAAGTATAAATAAATAACGTGACCACAGTGCGAGCTGCCTTCCTGTTCACCATCCTGCTGTGAAAGCGGGTAGAGGAAGCCTTCATGCTATTAATGAGTTAGTTTATTTGAAGGGCATCGCGTAATATCATAATAATGTGTTGGTTACTTCAAATTCAGCTGGGGTGCTATTTGAAATTTATATTGGTTTGCTTTCAAAGAATGTGGAGTGGAGCACAATCCTCTTTTCTCCATTCCTCCGTTAAATGAGTTCTGTTAACCAAGCAAAACAAGTTAACTCTAACAACAACTAATCAAAAACTGGAGTTTTTTTTTTTCAACTAGGCCGAGATTGACTGAAAATTTCAGTCTCTCCTTTCTTCCCTCTTCTTCCCAGTCCTCCGTTAAAGGATTTCTGTCCGTAATTACTGTGGTTTAACTGGGCAATCATGGTTGAAAGGTATTTAGGTAAACAGCTACTATATTTCTTAAATCAAAATCTAAAAACAAAATCACTTTTGTGAAGCACCTTGAGGCAGCTTTAGCTGTGATTTTGGCACTATATAAAAATCTCATGTTAGTGGCGCTGTGTCTAACGCAGCGTCCGCAGTGACGCACGTTCGACTACGCTCGTCGACTTGTCTACCCCCGATCTCTTCAACCCAGTTTCCGAATAATCCTAATACCCAATAAAAGATGGAAAAACTGCGCTGACGCATACCTGCAGGATATAAGCTGGTGGTAGAGCTTAGTAAAATACACATTGACTGTCAGGACCCACTGAGGTGTGGGTCTGGAATGTGGCCGTTGGTGGCCACGTTTGCTGGGCGCTGATTGGTCACATTCCGAGGGGCACACCGCTGGGGACGTAACGGGGGCCGGCCAATCATAGACGCCATCTGTGGCTGACAATAGCAGACAAAGGCAGACAATAGGCAGACAGGACTCTGCAGGTATCACCTGCCACCATTGGGGGGGGGGCACCATTGTCCATGTGACACAGGAAGTGGGGGTGCTGAAGTGGCAGCAGTGATAAATGTAGGTGTGGGGATGAGCACTGGCGTATAAAAATTTAGTTTTTCTAAATTCCACGTGGCCGCCTTTAGAACAGTGGAGACACGTTCCCCTTTACCTGAATTAAACTTAACTAGGGATTTACCGAACTGTGCCTTGAGTTTTTTTGTAGTGAAGAAGTGGCTTTAGATTGTAGAAGACAGACAAAACAGAAAGAGTTGATAGAACAGTTTTCCTTTGAACACTAGAAAATAGAACGTGACAGTGGCTTTCTGAAGTCATCACTTAGAGCTGCATGTTTATTCAAACCCAGCGTGAGCTGTCAACATCTTCTGCGCTGCCTTTCTTTAGAGAAGAAATTCCAAAACACGCAGGCATTGTAACAAACACATGAACACACCACATCTCACAGCCTCGCCTCACACAAGGACAAAACATCTCCATTGAAACAGCCATATATGAGTCATGCTCAAAATGTATAAGTCTGTCCTCGGAGTTTGAGTATCTGGGTGCTTTGTCACGCACTATAGATGATGTGTTTAAAATGACTGTATTGACTATCGGCCGTGCTTATTTCTCAAATATCTCTCTCCTCCTTCTCTCTCGCTCTCTCTCTTTCTCTCTCTCACACACACGTAAACAAAGCCATGCTGCAGCTTCTCTCAACTTCTCTGCTCGGACCATGCAATATGACGACTCGGACATCTCCGAGTCGCCGTGTCCACACTGCGTTTCCAGTGCCGGCAATACAAATTCTTTCCACCTTGAAGGCCGGATTCCAAAAAATAAAAATAAATGAGACAGCGCCATATGGACAGGAGGGTAGTTTGGTAGGGAGAAGTGTAGACTCCAGTCCCGTGTGGACGAAACATAAGAGTAGCTGAGGCTGTGTGGTGCCCTCAACTTGTCTGTTTCTTGCAGGTGACTTGATGGCACGTGTTTATTAACTTTGGCAGTCCCACATATGAAGCTCTCTGTTGGATGGCAGAGAACAACATCATTATAGTGTTCATCAACACCAGTGAACTCTGGTTGATTTCTCTCTGGTTGAAAATCACCGGAGGCGCATCATGGAGGGGTCTACAGGAACAGTCTTCAGGAGAGGTTCAGTGAACATAGAAAGATGGACCAACAAGGTCACACCTTGCTCAGTCAAAATTGCTTCAAATATGCCCCCGCGTAAATGAAGCCACCACTACAGGCAACACTGCCTGCCAGTGTACGTGTAGTTTGTGCCTTGCCACGAGCCGAGTCGTACCAATGTGTGCCTCAAAATCGTGCAAGTGTCAGGGCCCTTAAAGTACTGTGTTCTTATTAGAGGTCCATGATCCGATCCTCAGATCGGTGGTCGGGCCGATCAGCCTTTTTTTTCCAAGGATTTTGATTTCGTCCCAATCAGGATTGGTGAAATGAGTCGGGGAGGCAAATGACTGTTTACTTTGACTATTATTGAAATTAACAATTGTGCCAAATAGGCTGGGTACTACCACTTTTTACAGGATCAGGACTCTGTATCGGGACTCTGTATCGGGGATCGGGACTCTGTATGGGGGATTGGGATCGGACGACCCTTAAAATTAAAGGATCGGGATAGAACGTGATCGTTGCACCCCTAGTTGCTATTGCACTGAAACCAATCAGCTCAGAGGAACTGTTTCACCAGACATGCGAGCAAAAAACATTCACATTTTGGAAAAAAAAAATCAAAATGCAAAAATGCTCACATATCTGGTGAAATCTGTATCTCAGCAGTCTTAACAGCAATCAGCCCTCATCGTTACTCTGCTAAGATAGGAAACGCTAACAATGAAGGCAGCAGTGACAGCCACCCAGCTGCTTATTAGCGGTGTATTGACAGTGTCTCGTATAGCTGCTAGCCCATTATTAATGTCAAAGTGTCACGTCACAGTGGTGCGGTGCAGTCATGCGTTGCAAATGATTTTCTGCGTGTGTCATTGCTTACTTAATTATCATTATTACACTGATGTGTACGATGGTTGCACGGGCCTGCACGCACAACCATCAAGATCGAAGGCAATAATAAAAGTTAAAACTTAACCTGGAGTTTTAAATCTTTTTCTCAATTGGGGACAATATCGTGACGTCACGCGCGTCCAAAAATTCTGCCCGAGTGAACAGTGGGACCTCCTGTCGGGCGGAGTTGCATGGAAACACGTGGTATTGTTTACATTCCGGCACGCATGGTGCACAAACGCTGCGAAAGCTGTCGTGCCTGGGAATCGGTGCTGCGTTAAAGGCTGTGGAGCATCAGCGCGCGAGAGTTACATTTGGTTCATTTCCTCAAAGGGAACCTAAGTTACCGCAATCCGACAAGACGGGAAGACGCCGTCTTGCTTGGCTGCTGTTGCAGAAGAGCTGACCATCACTGAATATTGAAAAAAAAAAAATCAACCCTTGCTTTTGTGCTGCCAGCGTTGCCTAACCCTCATGGACTCTACCATTAACCCTGAATGAAGGTTCAATACACACCTATAGTAATTAGGCAGGCTCAAAACGCCCAGCTCGTTAGGCGCTCGATGGCTGACATATTTTAATGGTTCAGTGCACTGACGCTGCTGCTGCTGCTGCTGCTGTCAAACCCCCAGGGAACTGGCTCACTAGAAAAAAAACAAAAAACAGACGTAATATGCAGTAATCGCCGGCCCAATAGGGATTTGCTTCGGACTTAATGCCACTTACATTTACATTACTGTTCATTTAACATAATTGTTATGATGAAGCGGGACATCATGTTCGGTTGTCTCAGTATGTAAGTGAGTAACAAAGTACAAATACCTGTACTGTACCTTAGTAGATTATTCCTCCGTAATTACACCCCTTCTCGAAACCTGTGGTCCTCTGATGCTCTGGCCTCCTCTTCATCCCCCGGGCTAAATTAAAGACTTTTGGACTAAATTAAAGACATGTGGACTAAATTAAAGACATTTGGACTAAATGAAAGACATCTGGACTAAATTAAAGACATTTCGACTAAATGAAAGACATCTGGACTAAATTAAAGACATTTCAACTAAATTAAAGACATTTTGACTAAATGTTTATTGGCAAACATATGCAGTCGACTCTAAACAACTAAACGACTACTATGACTAAATGCTCCATAACTTTTCTGAACATAGGGATTTCTGAACATAGGGTTAAACACGGGTCATAGTTTGCCCACGTCTGAACTAGCGGCTGTGTTTGGTTGGGCCCTGAACAGGGAGGCTATTAGAGCGCGAGGCCTAACGCCAGGTCGTCTGCAGTGGAGAGGAAAGTAGATTAAAAGCGTGTTGTGGAGGCAAACGTTTCTCCCACTGCAGAATGGAGTGTTTGTGGAGCTAGCAGATGTTTAGCTTGTATTCGCTCAAAGTAGCATCACTTTGAAAGACGCGGCGCTAATCACCATCGATTGACCAGCAAATGGTGGTTATTAAGCCCGTTCAAGGGTGACGGCCCAGTGCTCCACAAACATTTCTGCTGCTCTACATTCTGTGTGCTTCTCACACAGTATATAGTGCAGCAGTGTACTATATAGGGTACATGGAGAATTCGGACACCCCTACAAAATGGCACCCCATATAGTGCACTATATAGGGGATAGGGATCGATTTCGGACACAGCCACATTCTCTCTTCCTCCGTCTCGCTCAATCAATGCTGCAGCTCTGTGATTGGTCAAAGGTTGTCTCCTCTTGATTGGTCGTTCAAACAGTCCTTCAAATCTACCTTTACCTGATTGGTCATTGTGCATGTCTTGTGTGATTTTTCCACTTCGTGATCGGCTGAAATCCTGGCTCGGGCAATATAACTGAATGCTTTCTGAAATAAACCCCAGAGCGTTCTGGACCACATTCAACCTGGGCCACGTCCAATGTTCTCCGCATACTTTTCTAGTAGGATTAGATGCTGGTAGTTTTTGATGGATAACCCTTGCTCTGGGAACTACTAGTTATCAGTAGGGGTTCAACGGATCGAGAGACTCGTGGTTCGGACCGATCCTCGGATCAGAGCTGACGGATCACAGATTTTTCGGATCATCGCAAAAGAAAAAAAAAATATTGTGGTCTGGGGCTCAACAGCGATTCGTTGCATCCCTAGTTATCAGTAATGTATTGATCCTTAATAACATGGTTTACCACACGCATTGGAGATCCACACTCGCCGAGTGCCCTCTCCATGTTATTGATCTTTTGGTCTGCAGGTGTGCGCAAAAATTCTACATTTGATGTAAAGGTGAATCCATAGTTAAGCTTGACCTCTAGATCTGGTGATCCCTCCCAGTCCCTGAAAAGGCAGACTAATCGAGGTGTTCTGCCTGAACGCAGATGAACGACACGGCTGTTTTAGGACCCATTAAACTCAGACACAAATTATGCCATCAAGTTGTTTTAACACACAATCCCCCTCGGTGGCAAACGGCAGGCTGGCACAACTTGGCAGTACCCGAACCCATTCATTACAGCAATTATGCCGAGGAGAGAGGAATACGTCTCTGGAGGGGAAAACGCGGTCGATGGCGTAGCGTGCGTAAGCAACGTTTGAGTCTCTAGCATCGCCGAGTCTAGATCTATGCTAATTAGATCGTAGTGACTGATGCGGCTTCATTCCGTTCTGGTCGATACTCCCCTGCAACGAAGCAATCATTTTTTCTTCGGCCGGCCCACTGTTCTGATAATTGCATGTCGTAATGAAGCCATCACTGCCACCGGCCACTAGATATGTTGCCGCCATCGGTCGGTTACCACGGCGACGAGATATACAGCGGCCGTCCGGCGTCGGGCAGCCTTGGCAGCTGTGGGGGACAGCATGCTGCTGTTATCTGTGCTTGCGCGGTGGTCTCCCGGGACCACCGCGCACGACCGGCTACTGCTTGATAGGACGAGTCGACTGCACATGTCTGCCAGTGGAATTGGGACGCGCTAGAGATAACAGCTGGGGCAAGCATACGAACAAGTGACCGCGGTGGCACTCGGGTGACTTGCAGGGTGTTTGGCGGACATCGGATACAGTCAGGAGTTATAACATGTTTACCGAAGGGGAATCAATGCAGTAGGGCTCCAGCTAAGACGGTTGTGCGCAGATCTGGATGAAATTTTGTAGAGTTGTTGGAAATGACCAATGGAAGAAGTGATTCAATTTTGGTGCATTTCTGTAGCGGTGGCCGCTGGGAAATGTCGTTGGCTTGTGCTGAGCATGTTCGCCGGTGGCGTCAATCGCAATCACACTACTTTACGAGCACTTGCGTTGATAATGGGTTGCCACACATACTGCTAGCACTAAAAGTACAATTTTTTCGTACCACTACGGCACAGGTTTGTAATCTCTGAATGCTTCTAGATTTCTATTTTATTTTTTTGGGCACAAGCGCCTTTTTCATTCTTTACTTGAGAGAGATAGCGATAGGATTATCTGAGAAACTAGGATGAAGAGTCCGGGGGGAGACATTGCAGAAAAGCCGGAGAGGGGATGAGAACCCATGGCGCTGCAGGGCGCGCTCTATAACCACTCTGCCACACCCCGCCCCCCCATTTTTACAGAGTCATCAGTACCCCAAACATGGAACAACAGCCGTGCTGCTGCCGTTTAATCGATTTTCAAATGAGTTGGCGATTAATTCATATTATCATCGATTAATCGGGTAGCTCTAGAATACATGAAAACCAATTCAGAATGCACTGAAACCACCCAAAGGACTGAAAATGTGTTGTGTTCATGCTGTTTTTCCCATAAATGTACACAACCACTGTTATGTACAAAAAATAGGTACTCTATCTTCCTCTCTCTTTCACCGTTAAATCTCCCTCCCTCTCTCTCTCTCACTCCCTCTCTCTCTCTAACACAACACTCTTTGTGCTACCAAGTCTTTGTGCTCACATCACTGATATATTTTGTCTGTTTTGTCTGTGCCCTCATGCATTTTTCTTCAGCTTCATCTTATAATCCTCTCACGCAATCTTTCTCCCTTTCTCCTGCTTTGAACAGGATTATATATATATATATATATATATATATATATATATATATATATATATATATATATATATATATATATATATATATATATATATACACACATATATATATACACATATATACATATATATATATATATATATACATATACATATATATATATATATATATATATATATACATATATATA
>OMKY01181209.1:0-19700 GCA_900302395.1 Bregmaceros cantori
GGGGGTTAGACTTTCTTGGTGCTGCTAGATAATAAGAAAATATGGTGTGGTACCACCGTACTTTTAACCTGCATGACAAGATACATTATCAACAAGGTAGCAACTTGGAAAATTAAAGTGGTAATATTAAGTGCTAATACTAGTATTCCATAATGCTCTTGAAGCTGTTGATATATTGTGGAGCAACTATGGACAGAAGGAAGAGATTCTTCTTGGTTGGTGCAATGTGCACATATGGATCAAATGTACTGTCGTACAAATTCTCGATTCATTATTTGGTAAAAAAAATAAAAATTAAATTGATTAAATGGTTTCGATTGGTTCATCGATTGACATTCCTGTTTCAGGTGATGGAGGGTCGGCAGCAGCAGAGTCAGCTGGCTCTGCTGGCTCTGATGGAGAAGACAGGCTACAACATGATCCAGATTAACGGACAGAGGAAGTTCGGACCACCACCAGGTACTGGTCACTTCAAGGTCATATCACTATATTGAAGATTCATTTACAAGTACACATACATATGGAATTTTAGTTGGGGATCTCTCAGGATCAGAAGGTGGTGAGAATAGTTCAATAACATAAGCAGGAGACAATAGCAACAAAAAAATAAGCAAAAACAAGGTCTACGGGAAACAGAAACAAACAAAAAAACACATAAGTTATAAAGTGGCTCCGGCAAAGAGTATGTGCGTTACATGATTGACCTCGATTTCAGATTCAGAAAAGTAGTGTTGAACTGTTGGACTTAAACTTTGGACTTAAACTTAGACACATTACCATATTTTGCTTTTACCATAGATTCAATTACATTAATTAGTTTATGGAGGAGCCAGAGCCACTGGGGCTTATATAAATTATTGAATCATGTGATAATGTGATGTCTACAAACATGTAAATATTTTGCTGAGGAAAAAAATTCAACCATTAGTCGACTAATCGCTTGATTTAGACTACCGGTAATCATATTGGAATTGTTGCCGATATCTCAATCTGTTGATGTATACAGCATCTACATTGTATACATCTCTTTACTTTAGTAAAGTAACACTATCGGCAACCAAGGCTAACGATATCACTGTACTCTGTGGTTGGTCAGGTTGGCAGGGCCAGCCCCCACCACGGGGGTGTGAGGTTTTTGTGGGGAGGATCCCTCGGGACCTATACGAAGACGAGCTTGTTCCTGTTTTTGAGAAGGTGGGACGCATCTACACCTGTCGCCTGATGATGTCCTTCAACGGCGAGAACCGAGGCTATGCCTTCATCATGTACACCGCCAGGTATGGCCCGTCAGCGTTACTAGTCAGCAGGGTTTAACCTAGGGCTGCAACTAAGTTGCCGATTATTGAAACGATTAGTCGATTAATCGGTTCGATATTTTGACTTTGAAGAAAAATCCTCAAAATATTCACAGTGACACATAATTTGATCTTGTCAACTTGAAATGTAGTCAATGTGTTTTTACGTTAGTGAGCAAATGTCAAAATCAATTATGTTAATTACCCTGCACAACTAATTACAAATAATTTACCAGTATACGCAAATATTTTGATGGTTCTTTGTCATGTTTATCAACAATATTCAAAAATTGTCAAGTAATGTCAAATTTGTGTAGATCAATAGTTGGTGGTGCCAGCAAAAAAACTGCTGAAAATTACAATGATTCAAATCCTTGGCGATTATCTGTTATTGCATTTGTTGTTGATTAATTTCATAATCGATTAGTCATCGATTAATCGACTAATCGTTACACTGCCGGTTTAACCCCTATGTCCCATGATCATATCACGAGTCACAATATTAAAATTGTTTTCTTCAAAGATCACACAATTTACCTAGTCAATCCTTTCAATGTCAACCATAGTTACACAATTTGCATTGATGTTTGAAGGTTCACCAACAATAGGGCTGTTGCACAGTGACGTGCCACATTGTGGTGGAAACATCGCGGTCAGACGAACATGGAAAAGAGGCCGATATTTGCATGACATTGTCCAACAAGTGTTCTATTATTGATTTATCCATGGTAATATGCTATCAATTGGCAGCAGATGGCAGCCAAACCATGTCCATTGTATTTGACGTATAATGGACGAGAAGTGGTCAAATATACCATTTAACCATATACTTCACTGTTCGTGGTACCACCAAAATGTCTGCCAAGCTGTGACGTTACGTGCAATAGCCCTATTCTGTGCAAATTATATCTAAACAGAATAACCAACTTTTTCCCTATTCTAAATGTCTTTCAAATCTGTGCCCCTCCGACTATTGTAACAGAGACATGGCTCAGCGTGCCATCCAGGTGCTTGATAACTATGAGATCCGCCGGGGGTTCTTCATCGGAGTCTGTCTGAGCGTGGATAACTGCCGGCTGTTTGTAGGCTCTCTGCCTCACGATGACAAGGACAAGATCATGGACGAGATCAAGAAGGTTTGAAACAGGGGTCCGCGTTGGCCGAGTGTGAAGTGATGTTGTGGTTGTGTTGCCGCCCAGTGGCCGGCGGCCGCTACGTTGACTTAATTGAATTGAATTGAATTGACTTAATTGAATCTTAATTGAAAAAAACATCACATGTTAACGTTATGCAAATCATTTACATTACATATTAATTTTCCAGAAAATTATAAATAGATCAATTGTTTGTGTCAAATTTACCGATTTGCAAAGTGTGGAAAACGGCATGTGTGTTTATGTGGCTGCACTCAATTAATTTCATCCTTTTTGAATGAATGACACACTCCGCTATGTAGGACAGCTGATACCTTTTGCTTCTCTGTGCCATACGGGTTCTAGCGTGATCGCTTTCACATGTCGCTAACCTGAGTCTGAACTCAATATCCTCGGCCAAGACCACTTATTCAAAGAGGGCTCGGTCTGCCTGCCGTGTTAACGGGGACTGGGACAATTGGGAATGACAAAACCAACACGGACCCGGGATAAACGTGCTGGTTTGAATGCGCCCTTGGACACACAGAAGTAGACCTGTCAAAACCACGGCAATGCATGGATTGAATGGTTATTTTTACGGTTCTCCGCTCTGTGCTGACGTGTGCAGGTGACGGAGGGAGTGGTGGACGTGGTGGTCAGTCCCGGGGGACCTGGAAACAACAAAAGTTTTGCCTTCGTAGAGTATGAAAATCACAAGGCTGCTGCCCTGGCCAGGAGAAAACTCATACCAAGTAAGGCAGTAGCCAGCATTTTCCGTAGCCGTAATTGAATGAATAGTATTTGACAGTGATTCATCATCAATCGATTAACTGTTGTTATTTTAATCAATTCTTTTTTTTTTTTTTCATTTTTCATTTTATTGACATTTTATTTCCATTAGTTCGTAGTTAGTTGGTGGGACGAGAGGGATCAGGGAAAGATATCGCAGAAATGTCTGCAAGGGGAGAAGAATTTGCGAAGCTGCCCTTGCATGTGAATCAAGTCTCAGGCACCATACATGTGTTGGGTTCGGGTGTCTTACAGACTGTGCCACAGCCGGCACTTATCATCTTTTTTAAAAAAAATTTTTCCTTTCAAGTAATTTGTTCGGCGTAAGCACCTTTTTCAATTTTATTGATGGGGTTAGTTATAAAAGTGCATCGACAGAGATCAGGAGAAGACATCGAAGAAAGGTCGGTAAGGGGAGGGGCACTCGCGACACTGCCTTTGATCACGGGCACCATACCTGTGAGAGCCAGCGCTGATTAATTTTTAATTGATACCGGATGTACTGGATACATTGGCTGCATGTGTTTTTGTGTTTCTGCTTACACCAACTATCTGTGTGTTCAAACCCAATACCACTTAGCATGTCAAAATCGCGTCAGATGTGTTTTTTGCATCACCTGACCAGTGCGTCTATTCCGACTGGTGCTCCCCTTGCAGACACATCAGCCTCTCACCAACAAAAAAAAACATTTGTCCATCTTGAAATTTTATTGAAGTTCCCATGAAATACATGAGCGTGCCGTCACCATGTCACGGCGGCCCCAAAAAATGCCATCTCCTGCATGGCATTACAGACAGTCGCTACGCACCGTACCATGTCACGTGTGCCTAACCACTCACTATTCATTTTATTTGGAAGCTATAAGACGCCTGGGCTTGAAGTACAGCAAGAAGAATCTCTCTTCCTTCTGGTCCAACCATTTCAAGACTAAAACATTTGATGTCTGTGACTGTTTGACACAGATGTTTGAAGGTCCACCAAATATTGGTCCAGTATGTCCACACATTATATCTGAACACGAGTGTATAATGTAAGGAAGAGAATCTAAATTGTATAGGAGAATCTGTGATTAGATTTTTTTACATTAATCTTTCTTCATTTCTGCAGCACTGAAAGACTAGAACTATATATTTGGTTATTTTGGCTAGAAATGGCAAACGAATAACCTACTGAAGCATTACATTGAAACTTGAGTTGATCAGCAGTGTGTGTGTCCAGAGCTGTACTTGCTGGGTCTGAAGACATATGTGGACTGGGCTGAGCCAGAGAAGACAGCGGACGAGGACAGTGTCAGACTAAATAACCTTGCAAGAGCGGTGTATGTATGTACTACATTTAACATGCTTTCACACCAAGCACACAAGCTATTTGTCAAAATGCAATTCCCAAGTTATGTGAGTGTGAATGCAAATGATGTGCTCTCTGTCCACTCATGCAACTACATGCTGTTTTGCAGTAGTGGCGTGGATTGTGTTAGACTTAGACCTAGAAAACGCAACAGAAAGAACCATGTTCAAAACCCTGATTGAATTGATTGAAATGTTTAATTTTCAGCTTCAAAACATTTTATGAATGGTCAAAATCGGACTAGGCATCAACAAGTTATAGATTTAAATTTACTGGGGTGCTCGGCACAATGTGTCATCTCTGCAGCATTGTGGTCCGGTCCTAATTGCACAGAGTTGACAGTTGTTGAATGCTGTTTTAGCACGTTAGGCTTAGACAATTGATTTGAAAATGACATTCATGTTTTCAGAGAAAATGAAATACTTATGTGACAGATTGATCCATTTCATTTCATGTACAGTTCAAAGCAGGGTAATTAGGTGTGATACTCTTTTCCCTTTTCTTTTTCAATGTATTTTCTAATTTAATAAATGAATAAATGTACTATTATTTAAATAACTATCATGAAAATAAAGCTAAAAAATCCATCCACCCGGTCAGAAGTTATGGACCAAAAAAAATGTGTCCGTCTTCAGTACATCCATCTTGTAAGTGTTGGCCTCCCAAATATAATCAGTTCATGAACCTACCCGGCCTAATGAAACTCACTTGTGGCTGATCCGAACGGAGTGTTTTTCATGCGTCGCATCCGCCGCAGCAGTTTCCTCGCGTTAAACACAATAACTTTTAAATGGATGGATTGGTCCTTGACAATAAAGTTCGCTTTGACTTTGACTTTATGAACTGATTTTGATTGATTTTTGAGGCCGATGGAAGACAGCTGAATTCAAGATGGCAGAATTTCTGTATTTTCCATAACTCCTGACCGGATGGATGAATTTGCCCCTAATTTAATACCTTTGATTTCGGGTACACACGTTTAGCAGTCTGGACGACTGCATTGTCTTGCTTTGTTGCACAAAATGCAAGCCGTTTTAAAATTATCACAGCTCGCTCTCGGACCAATTACTGCTCATCACTCTGCATCAATATTCTCAAATGCAGACAAACGAAACACAAAATTCTTCTTTGTTCTTTCTCATCATTTACCCTTGGAGATGAACAAGATACCTACCTATTTATCTCCAACAGTGTTACAACTTCGGTTCTCTGCATTTATGCCAGGTAGGTAACCTATCCCCAAACACCACCAAGGAGACACTGCAGCGGGAGTTCTGTCGCGCGGGTCCCGTGCAGTCCGTCAAGATGACCAATCACGCCTTCATCATGTTCCGCAGCCAGCAGGCGGTGGCGCAGGCTGTGGCGATCATGGACGGAGCCACGGTAGACGGGTCGGTCCTGTCAGTGTCCCACGCCAAGCCCTCTCCATCCAACCCACCGCGCAAACTCCGGGGCTGCGCCACCAAGGGAAAGGGCGCGGGCAACGAGACGACGTCCATGGCGTCGCGTGGCAGGGCTGACGAAGATGGCAAGGCGGACGCCAGGAAGTGTGGCAACGCCTTGCCGGCTCTACCCCCACCCATGGAGAAGCCTGCCATGATGCAGCAAGCCCTGACAGGCAGAACAACCAAAGATGGTGAGTAGGAGAGCTCAGGATATTTAGTCTAGAGCTGCAACTGTTTAGTCGATGTTAATCGATTATTGAAATAACCGGCAAATCATTTGATAATTGATTAATTGGCAGCGATTAATCCTTTCCTCGTTTGACACATTTTTTCGGTCCAATGTTTTGAGTATATGTTGTTCCCAATGCCAGTATTATTGCCAGTGCATTCCCATTGTCATGTCCTTGCCCATTCTTTTGGATACTGAATACTGTTAAGCCCCACAGCAACACAAATAAATTAAATGACACGTAAGGTCAATAAGTGAAGATAGCGAAACAGCAATTTTAATAAAGCAGTTTTAATAATTAATGTTTCAGCAGGTTAATACTCGTTTCGATTTTAAATTCACAGATTAATTGATTAATCGTCAGTAAAAATGGATGAAACGAAAATAATCGTTAGTTGCAGCCCTAATTTAGTCACACAACGTTTCAATTTGAATTCAGGGAGGACAGCGCTTCCACAATAAGTATTACAAAGTCTGCCTTCCCGGGAGCACTGTGTTGGACTGGCAAAGATTTCCTCCAGTAAAACATCAGTGTAAAGATGGCAATAAATTAAGATGCAACGGCACTTTTGCAAATCAATTGACAATTAAGCATGTACGACTGCGTTTGTTATGCATTTCCGCGAGCAGTCACATGCCGTTGTGTGTGTATGCTGGTGCATGTGAGCGGAGCGATTGGCTTTACACAGTCATGCCATTTTTTAGTTATATAGAATAGTTCAGTTGCTCAGTCGTGAGTATAGAAAATGGAATCTACGATTAATCTACAAGTTTCTTTTTCTTTTCTTTGCAACACCGACTGGAGTTCCCGAGTTTTTTACAACTTGCAATGAAAGCAGAAGATGGACAGATGGACGAACTGACAGACATGATAGATTACATGACCTGCTGCCTGAACTGCACTGAAGCGGAGGTAATCGATGCTGACTAACCAGTTAAAACCCTCCCCTCAGGCAGTGCGGCTATGAGCGGCGGGCCCGGGGACACGTTCCCTCTAGGCCCCAAGACCCTGCTGACCCCGTGCAGCCTCCACACGCTGCGTCCGGCCCAGATGACCAGCGCGGTCACCGTCTTGGAATACCTGTGTCAGATCAACTCCTGGGGTCCTCCAGAGTACCTCCTGTACGCCGTGGCCGGAGCCAGCATGCCTCTCCTCATCTTCAAGGTCAGGCATAGGATCACAGCCCACAGCCCACAGACTGTATGGGGCTGAATGAATCACAGAGCCAGCCCCTCTAACTGTGTCTTTGAACATGGTAAAGAGCTGGGAACTGGCTGCATATGTTTATATCTAGTTTCCTGATCTCTCTCTGTCACTAGCTGGGAAGCTTGTTGCTTTTGCTGGGTGCATCCGGGGGAAATCTTAAAATTAAGTTTGAGGTTGTTTCCAATTAAGACTGACTGATTGATTGATTGAAATCATCGTGTGTGTGTGCATGTGTGTGTGTGTGTGCGTGCGTACAGGTGGTGCTCCACACACAGACCTTTATGCCAGAGGTCCTGTGCACTGTGGTGGAGAAGGCCAAAGAGGTGGCAGCAATACACACACTGATGCTTCTCACAAGGTACCATAACGTATATAACCAGGGCTCTAAACTGGTTCAAGGAACGAAAACAAAAACCGGAAACAAACAGAATTTTACCGAATTTTATGAGGAATGGAAACAGAAACGAAAAAAAAAAAGAACAGAAACGGAACATTATGAAATCCACAAAACAGGTTAAAAACGTATTTTTCTGTTCTATATATATTTGAACATTTCCTATGTCTGGGAAAGTGTTTCCCAGTGCATCCATCCAAATTTCACTGTCAGTCATCAATGCATCTGGGGCTCCATCTTGTAGACAGACGAGGAAGCGAATGTAATAGCGTTTTAAACTTGGTTTCACGTTAATACAGTTGCACATAGAAGTTTGAAAGTACACCAAATACAAATATATTGTATCAACTATATCTAAACTTAACATTGCACAATATAAGGAACTTTAATAACGAACAAAACTTTTGCGTTCCGAACCGGTTCAGGACCAATATTTTGGTGGCGGAACAGTTCTGAGAACGGAACGTTTTCAAAATAATTTTGTTTTCAAGCCCTGACTCTAACATTCAGATATCACCATTAAGATGTTCCTATAACGCAAAACAGTAAGTCCTTTACTGTGCCTTTGTGTTTTCCACACACCAGAAATTATATTGTGGATGTTATTTTTGTATTTCTGTTTTGATTTCTCTGCTGTTTATGCTATCTGTTTGAGTCCATAACCAGACACTGTACAGCACATTATAATAGCTTAAAAACAGTTAACTTACTTATGAACGCAGCTGCCTCATCAACTGCGCTGATGCTTCTTGCAATTTTCGCTCGTTTCGTAACTTGCGACGTCCTTTCACCTGTCTGCCTTATATATGCAAGTCAATAAAGAAAAGAAAAAAAAAGTTGTCAACGTTATTCAATTTTCACTACATAGGCAGCACAGTGGGAGTTCAGTGTCCATCGGTCGTGCACTGGGTTTCTGAGCATGGTTACGACATCATCCGGGCCACTCTCAGTGCACTGGAATTTGACCAACAATTCAGGACAACACTCTGTGCATTAAAATTGGTGCGCCATTTGAGACGCAGAAACTCACACACAGCCTGCCCCCCCCCCCCCCATGTTTGCAAAGCCCAAAAGGTTGGTGGTTTGAATTTGAATTTCAAAGTAAAACTAATCAAAATCATGAATCCCATTTCAAGGGGAGATTGACGTCCTTTCTAAACAAACACTTTCATATCCCTCAATCTCAGGAATGTATGGAAAATGTCACTTTCAGAACAAATATTTCGAATTCATAAAATTGTATCTACTAAGTTCCTGGATGGTTTATATATCACACACCGTCTCACTATTCCTATTTGAGTTGACTACAGTGTATCTACTAAGTTCCAGGATGGTTTATATATCTCACACCCTCTCACTATTCCTATTTGAGTGGACTACAGTTAACATCATGGCTTCCCCATACAGGTAAAGGATTCCTTCCGACACAGACAACATCATCAGAAGATGACCAGATGTTCCTCTCACATTCAGATGAAATGTTCCTGTAAGGTTCTGCTCAAATGACACCCTAAAGCCTGCTCGTTGGGTTTTCTGTGTTCAATGTTTTTCTCTTGTTCTCATATTAGAGATGTCAATGATTTATCGACCGATGATATTTAATATAATAACATAATTAACCAATCGCTAATATTTAATGAATTATTTTTGTACCAAACAATTAATCAAAAATGTTTACTACGATACATTGGACGCTTATATGTGTGTTGCACCAACATAGAAGACTTCCTTCATTCCACTCCATAGTAGGTGTTCGTAATATACAGTTACGGGAATGAGAACCCATAACATAAGAATGTTGTCACTTTTTTGGGTTGATACCTTGTTGTGAACGTTTTTGGTCATGCAGGTTAGTTCTTTGCATGGTACCGAGCTATATTCATAAGAAAGTTGAAAAAAAGTTAATGATGAAATTAATAACGACTGATAAACTTAATGATAAATGTTGAATGATGCATTAATTTCGACACACCATTCCTTGCCACGCATTTATGCCTTTTCTAAGAATGTATCTAATCCTGTATTTGCTATTGTCACTGTATAAATTCATGTTCAATATGTTAATGCCTGCATTCATTTCTTTCTAAAGAAAGATATTTTCTGAAGCTGATGATCTTGCAATACCATACAAAGTGGCTGCCTGTACAACGATGACGTAGACTAGCTTTATAAGGTCATTCATGTCCAGGACGACAATTGGACTGTACAATGGTGACGTGTAGAGTTTTAGAAGGTTCTTCATGTCTAGGACAGTCAGACTGTACAATGGTGATGTGTAGAGTTTTAGAAGGTCCTTTATGTCTGGGACAATCAGACTGAACAATGATGACATGTAGAGTTTTAGAAGGTCCTTTATGTCTAGGACAATCAGACTGTACAATGATGACATGTAGAACTTTAGAAGGTCCTTTATGTCTAGGACAATCGGACTGTACATTTATGACATGTAGAGCTTTAGAAGTTCCATCATGTCATGGACAATCAGACGGTACAATGATGACATGTAGAGCTTTACAAGGCCCTTTATGTCTAAGACAGTCAGACTGTACAATGATGACATGTAGAGCTTTGGAAGGTCCTTCATGTCATGGACAATCAGACTGTACATTGACGAAATGTAGAGCTCCCGATGCTTCTTTTCCCCTGGTGGATTTTCTTGCACTTCTTTGAGTGCTTAATTCAAAGCTGCTGTGACATCGCACAGCAGAATTGGCTGTGTGTCGTCATTACATCATACGTGTTATTTGTATATGGAAGGGGTCTGGCTAGCGTCTTTTATTCATACGTTTTTCTTAGAATAGCACCAGACACAGTAAAGTGATGATTATACGGTACTTAAAAAATGTGTTGATTGCAAAATTCTGATGACTCAAGATCACAACTCACGATCATATCTTGGTCCCATTAGTAGTCGACGTCCCTACACCATTCCTGCGGCACATTGAGCGTTTTTTGTTTGGAACCGCCGATGCTCCACACATACGTGCAGAACGCCAGAACGCACATGTGTAGGCTGGGGCCAAGGGTCACTTGACCTCTGTCTCATGGCTCCATTTCATCTTGATGGCTGTAAAATGGACACGCGTCTTACTTTTTTCCATTGGTGGAAAAAAAAAAGTTGGCTTCTTGAAAGCAGAAACTTGAGCTGGTGGGCACCCCCTCGCATTTGGGCTGAGGCGTTACGCTGAGTATGATGCAGAGTTTTATGAGGGAAAACGCAGACCCTGAGCGATGTCTGTGAATTATCCACACCTGTGGATTGGGTTTTATCTCCGGGGCACCAGACACAAACAGAGAGACTGGTCTACCAGTTGTTCTCACATGGCTTGAGTGTGATGTCATATGTTCTATACAGTGATGTAAGTAACTATGTTACTTTCATTTTAGTAACTACTAATTAACACATTTAGAGCTGCAATCAATTAATCGGTGATAACTAATTTCATAATCAATCTATTGGCAGCGATTAATCGTTCCCTTGTTTGGCCCATTCTCCGCTAAAATGTGTTAAATATATGTTGTTCCAATTGAATAAAACGATCACAGACAAAACAATAATACTTCCAAAAAGAAAGGTGGGGAAAACACTTGGAGTCCTCTCCCAACCCTGATTTCAGGGAACAAATTTGTACATTTTCCATGATTGCTAACACAAACCTGCAGCTCTTACAATACAGTTTAGATTTGACATCAAAAATCCATCAAAATGGCCTTCACACAGACAGATATTTGCTCACAGTGCACTCTAGGCAGAAAAACAAAACAAAAAATGCTAAAGACAATACGCTAAGGATAACAAGTGAGATATGGTGAAAACCCAATATGTTAGCGCCATGCTAATAGTAAAAATGTTAGCAATAATTGAAGATAGTGAAAAAACATGTTTGCAATAATAATAATACAGCATATCTTTAATAATTAATGTTTCAGGTTAATAATTGATTCCGATTTTAAAGGGGAAATCATCAGTAAAAATGGCAGATTAATCGATCAAAATAATCGCTAATTGCAGCGCTAAGCGCCAAATCAGTAATCAGTCACACATATTCGCACTTTCACAGTCTCTAGTTAGCTTCTGTAACATTCTGCTTGAAGTAAGGCTCCTAATTTGCCTTGAAGGTTAAAAACAATACAACAACAATAAATCACTCAAAAGATTGTATACATTTTAGTACCTTATGTATGTAAAGTGAAGTTTTCAAAATGTTTTTGTTTTCAATGTAGTTTGGTACTCGGCTCAGCTGCTGGATATAATGAAAACTAACTAAAAATACCTTCAGTAATCTAGCTTTGTTACTTTAAATAGTAGTCTGTAACTTAGTAACTTTTAAGAGGACCACTGTGTAACCAGTAGTAGGATTACTTTTATATATAGAGGTAGACATACATGATTTCATTGTAGAAAGAAATAATGAAAATAGCCGTCTTCAAAAATGAAAATTCCAAAAACACGGCCAACGTAATTCGTGACGCAGCCACTAATACGTTGGTAGGGGTTGTAACTTGTAGCTTCATGACAATCATTGAATTTGCCGATTATTGATCTGAGCATTGAGTGTGTAAATTTGTCTATTGCCCACTGATTTTGTGATCAATTTTGTAACTGATGAGTCAACGAGTCATCATATTTCGGTAGATCAAGTCCTGACCATTCGTAGTTGTTACCACTCCTAAGTAATTGGATTATGATAACATGCTTTCGGCCTACAAATTCCAGAGACCGCATACCGTCACTTTAATTGACTTTACTCCTTAAAATAATGAGTCACTAATCCACTAAGAAAGCATTTGTTATCCCATGTCTGGTGTTAACTCTCAGACATTGCTCGGACAGCTGGAGCAGGCACCCGCACGACAGCGCCACGCGCTCAGACTCTGTCGTCTGCGGACCTAAAAGTAGAACCTCCAAACAAACAACGACATACCGTTCTGAGCGGTGGAGAGGGCAGGGTGGGTGCTGTGTTTCTGTTATGCCGAGCTACCTACAGATTTATGACACAACCTTTAACCTTGGGAGCTGGCGGCCCACCCGTTGGGGGATCCTCCGAGCATGAAACCGGCGGCTGGCAGTTGACCCGAGTCACCTCCACCTGGCACAGTGTAAAGCCTGTGATGTCGCTCCTCTGAAGGTGCCAACACATGACCGATGTCTTCTAAATCACGCCAGTCATCGACCGTCGGGTGTCCTGGACCATGTTCTAGCCTGGCATGGCCAGACAAATGCTTGCCTGACCTGGTCTGGTCACGTGGTGTGGTGTGTGAAGCATAACATGAATCATCAGGAATCTGAGGAATAGTCGGGCTGTTGCACGGTGGCCTCACAGCTTGGGGGCGGCAGCCATTTTCAAGGTATCATCGCGGTCAGATGAACAGGCAATATTTGCATAACATTGTCCGTTTAAAAGTATTTTATTATTGATTTATCCATGGTAATATGCTATCAATCGCCAGCAGATGGCAGCATAACCTTGTTGCATTTGTCCCTATATAATGGACAAGGATTGAAAATAATACCACAACCGTACGTACGTATATATCTATCTATATATTTACTATGATACATCATTCCACTACTTGGGTCAATAAGTGAGGTCTTGCGGAAACGAGGATGTGGGAATTGGCCTAAGGTACAATCCATTAAAATTTAGAGATGATCCGGATCACAATCGGAATCCACTCAATCCAGGTATTTCTTGTCGGAAATGTATCGGTAGTCTCCGGGTGGTTCTATTTTAACCCATAGGTGCGAATAGGACTCAAGTCCTTGTAGCAAAAGATGCAAACTGTTCTACAATTCTGTACAATGTGGGGAAGCTTTAAAAAAAAGTTCAGTGAAAACGGGTCCTATCCACCCAAATGCAGCTCAAAATAAATGGAAAAACGCACGAGGACCCACTGAATCCCAGCATTTAAAGGTTAATCATGTGTCCATATCTGCCCGTTTCTCCCATTACCACCATCTGCTGGTAGCATTTGGTAAGACTTTGAAGTCTACTTTAATAAATTGTCGCCATCTACTGGACATGTATGTCAGGCGCGGGCCCCCAGTGTAAAATTACGTTTACTCATCTCATTCAACAGATGGCGTCAATATTTAATTTATGCATGGTTAGAGTTATCGACGGCGTTTCAGTCAACTGCCCACATGAACCATCTCCATTTAAGGGTGGGGATGCATTCGACTCGAAAAGGTTCCGATGAGTCATCCATAGAAGTTTTCTACAGATAGGGTGTTAAATCACCAAGGGGCCAAGAGAATCTAAACAATTTTACCGGAATGCTTACGTTGAACAAATGTTGGCCAAATTCGCGGGTCGCATTATTAACCATTTCATTTTATATTAAAAGGTAATGCCCCCACGGGCCACGTGTTTGAGACCCCCGTCTTACAATTTTTGCACAAGTTCTATCCAGTTTGCGATGTTTCAATGTAAATAATTGTAATATCCTGGAAACTGAATAAACGACGCAGACGCGTATTTAAGAGGGAAACGTCACCGAAAATTGATACAGAAATGTAAGGTCAATACGTCCGTGGGGAATCTGGATCAAAAAGTTATAGGTATGATTAATTAGTATTAAAGTATGAAATACATATCAAATCATTTAAGTTGTCCAATACACAAATGTACTCTGAAACATGTCACTCTCATCCAGTGTGTCAAGGCGTTGAAGAGAAGACCCGAGTCGACCTCCATCTTTCGCATCGACCTCGTAACACTGAACGGGTTAGACTTCAGATCTTTCGATGCAGTCAGTCCAAAGCAGATTTATGGCTTGGAGTGTGATGGGGCAATTGACCACTATCGCGTTCGATCATGGCACGTTACAAGTTCCTGCGATTCAACATTTCAAAATGAAGCATTTTAATACATACACCGATAGGCTAAAGATACCGATACTATGACGAGCCCAGCATAAGGCTAAAATAAAATTTGCCAACTACACGCTATAAAGTTGCAAGGCGCGCTAGCCGGCTGACAGAGGTGATGTAAAGTGGCCTGTACTTGCGTCCTCAGCAGTTTATACGGAGACAACATGAGTCATTCAAAAAACATTGTATATCCCCACTCCATAGCGATACAAACAGCAGGCATGTTCAATTAAACATGCCCCCCCACGATCATCCTTGTATAAACAGCCTCTTACAATTGATATTTGCAAGAAATACAAGTCAGACAGCAGATTGAGTTGGACTTTTATTGTGTATAACAAAATCAAAACTTCTGGAACTGCTTCTTTGCTCCAGCAGCCTTCGTGACTTTGAGCACGTTGAACCTGACAGTCTTGCTCAGAGGCCGGCATTCTCCGACCGTCACAATGTCCCCGACGGTAACGTCCCTGGAACACAAGAGCAACATTCATCACATTTGATTGCTGTCTGCTGACCAAAACAATCTTCAGTGCATTTTCTTTAAAATGCTCAGCAGCTCTCATTAAACGTTCAAATGTAGAACTCATTAGGTCCTTGTGCACTTTTTTGAGAGCCATTTTTCCTGTGCGGTTGTGTAGGACAGGTTTAACTGAACTGTGCCATCAAAGAAAAAATGATTTCCCCACATTGTGCAGATAATTCTGCACGAGGACAGTCCTAAAAGTGATTACAAACAAGTACATTTTGCGGCTTCCCACGATTCTTAATGGGAATCATTTTGCTGCAAAAATGCTCTGTAAAAAAAGAAAAGAAAACATTTACAAGTTATGACCTTGATTTGATTTTTATCTTGGTTATACTAGTGCATGTAACCGCACACCACATGTTCGTTTAAGACTAGTTTTTGTAATCTGATCACATATCCATTACTACCCAACCAGGGCTGAATGATAGCGAGGTGAACACTCGGGAAGAGTTTTGTTGGGGCGATTTGAGAGTTGTCATTTTAATGATATAACCAACCTAAAGCAATGTGTGTTAACAAGTCAAGTGGGTTAACAATTCACAGACATTTGCCAGTGTTTGAATATCCAAATTATATGTAAACTAAGACTTGAATTTGTATAAACATTTCGGAAAATACGTTTACTAAATTACCAATTGTACAGGCTTGGCCAAGATTTGTTTTAATATCAGAAGTGCAACTACAGATTCAAGATTCCAATGATTGATCATATGGAGACTAAAAATGAAGTTCAGCCTCCTAGACAGACCAATTGCTGCATCAGTATAAAGCCAAAGGCAACTTCGTCAGAGCTCTGCGCTACGAAGACCATCGTGAGAATAGACATCATTTGCAGCATATTGTATGCATCGGAGCAATCAAGATATCACATGACAACTTTCAATGGCCTAGCAAATGAGTCAAGATAAAACAATTACCTGAAGGCAGGCGACAGGTGGACGGACATGTTCTTATGCCTCTTCTCAAAACGATTGTACTTCCGGATGTAATGAAGGTAGTCCCTCCTGATGACCACCGTGCGCTGCATCTTCATCTTGGTGACAACACCTGGAGAACAGTGAAGACAAACATCAGACCCTCCAGGAACACCCCACCGAGACAGGATGCAGACAATTTAACCAATGTTGGAACTACTTCAATGTGCACTGAGCAGATTGGCCAGAGGGGGCAGTGTGTTCTACATCAGCTTAGCCTTAAGGCAGTGTCCTCACAGCCTCGGTGGGCTCAGAAGACCATCGTGAGAAAGACATCACATGTAGACCACACAGCGAGGGGGAAATGGCCATTTACAACACTAATGACTACCCATTGTGTAATTATTTTATTATTGGATTAATTTATGTGACTCAAATATAGTGCACCATTTTAAACATAGAAAAACATGTTTCCCAATGACTTAATTACAAATGTGCAGTGTTCAATCACATTTCTTGGTGCTTTAGTTAACATCTACAGCAGCTCTGGAGGGCCCTTCTACATACACTGTTCCAAGCTAAAGACATTGTCTGATGTTTAGAATAGCCATACTCCCCAGTAAATGTGTACTGACCTGAGAGGATGCGGCCTCGAATGGAGACGTTGCCGGTGAAGGGGCATTTTTTGTCGACATAAGTGCCTTCGATAGCCTGAAACAGGAAGTTATAGTTAGTGTACTACACTCTACTGCAAAATGTCTGAACATTCCTATTATGACATGTGATCTGGTCAGGTAAATATGTGACGAGTGCTATTGTACAAACTGTTTACCAATAGGTCAGTTAATAGAGCAACCATCCCTACTACTAAATCAATTTGGAAGGTTTGCCGATGGGCAGAGATTAGACACACTGGAGGATGTATGTTTAGTCAGACATGCTGCATCAGTTTTGCCTTCAGGCAGTTTCGTCAGTAGACTCCGAAGACCATCGTGAGAAAAGACATCATTTGCAGCAAGTGTCAACTGTTGACTGTCTCAATAAATGACTCCCACCAAGGACTAGTGGCTGTAATGCGGTGAACATGATTCCAAGTGGGGGTTCATCGAATAACCAACATTTGAATTGATTTCATCAAAATTACTAATTTGTAATACAATGCATTTGTGCACACCGTTGCAACCAATACCAATTGCTTAAAGAGCATTATGGAATCAACGCATCATTACCACTTTTAGTTTCTACCTAGTTAATGTCATATCTTATCATGCAGGTTAAACGTCCTAAAAACACTTGACAACTATATTAAATTGACAACTAATAGATCACCGCAAATTACAGAGAATTTTGAGTCTGCACCACATTATCCAGCAGCGCCAAAAATATAGGCCAAAATCTGCCAGGTCTCAGCCATTATGTAGCAGCCTGTAGCAGTTGTATCTTACCTCTCTTGGGGTCTTGAAGCCCAGCCCAACATTTTTGTAGTAGCGTGGGATCTTCTCCTTTGCCTCCTTGGCGCCATCCGCAGACACCACCCTCTTCTTGTTCTGGAAGATGGTGGGCTGTTTCTGGTACGCCTTTTCAACCTGGAGGAGAGACCAACCATGGACACGTAAACGCCTGGGCATTGACAAATCAAAGCTCAAATTGCAGGGCTCAAAGTTCAGATCCGTCAAGATTCTCAAATCAGTTATACGCAGGGCTGGCCAATAGCATTCAATCGTGGCTCTTTGGGCATATGAAAACCAAGTCATTAAAACAAAAATCACCCTTTAAAAGCATTACGTCTTTAAGGTTAAGTACTGCATCAGTCAAAGCCATCAGGCGTCTTCGTCAGTGCCAATGGCTACGAAGACCATCGTGAGAAATGAACATCATTTGCAGTGGAGTCAGTCTATGACAACTTGACAGTCCGGCCGTTAGGTTCAACTAGCTCAAGTCACTTGAGGTTACACGAGTTGACTGTTGGTATAATGGAATTTGGTTATAATAGCATACACATTACATCCCTTGGTGCTGCTAATAGTTAGGGCAAAAAGAGCTATACAAATTCTGCCAAACATGTTTCACCTCCATCCCATGAAGGTGCAGTTTATATCGTTCAAACTGAAATTGACTTCAATCACAGACAATTTCACAGGTCAACATAATGTACATTAATAAGCATATTTAGAATCCACACCTACACAGATAAGGGAAACCTGCGTACATTACGTTTGGGGCAAGTTACACCGGGGAGGAAACAAGGCTGATTTAGACACTGCTGGCATAAATGAACACTCAACTAGAAAGTATGAGTTCTATAGTTTTACCAACAAATAAAAGAAATTGACTGGCAGTTAGCTTTAATGGGCCAAAGAGGAATTCTCAGATCGCAAGCGCTATAGCCACGGAAGCATGCAGAGCGGCTGCTAGTTAGCTTTAGCCTAGCCCGCGTGTGGAAGCCGTCGATTGCAACCGGAGAAAACACGCCGCACCCCAGTCGATAGGTTGGGCTGCGGAACTCACCGAGCGAGCGGTATGAACACGGTGTCGAAGTCCGATTCCTGAGCGACTTTGGACGGCCGTACGCGTGTTTTAAGCAACGCAGATACATACAGTTAGCTTACCTGAACGTCCGTCATGGTGGACAGCCGAGTGGGAAAAGACCGTCTTCGGCGCTGGCACACCGGAAGAAGGGATGGAACAGGAAATGACGTCAATTTCGAAGAGCGAAACCTCAAAGGTTGTTTTTGATTCATAATTTTTAACAAACGTTAAAAATTTAATAAACGTTTTTTGTCCCATATACAACTTTCAATAATATTTCGATATATTCTAAACTTTGAAAATGGACAAATAGATTTTGGAGTCAACAAAGTCATTATCATTGCTAAATTCTGTATTCATAAGTTGGTTCCTAAAATCATGTCCTATTTGTGTTGCCTTCCAAAATGATCATTAGTTCATATAAAAAGTCCTTGGCTTCATGTAAAGTCCGAAATGCTCAGCGATGTAAATGCTTCTGGACACATGCTGATTGATTAATCACCTTTCTTTTGTGATTTTTATATCTTTCATTTTATCTCTGTGTTCTTTTCCTGTCCTTTTTGAGTTATGAATTGTTGTTAAATGTTCTGTTTTATTTGTTCTTGATGATGTCTGTTGAGTATTGCCCTAGTGACCAAATGATTGCTGAAGAAGTTTGCTCAGTACATGTTTGGTGGTAAAGGGTAATTTGTATTTTTTGTTTTCAGGTAACAGCGAGCAAAGAGTGAGTGGGAGTGTTGAGAATACGCTCTAACTCACTTTCAGTGTAAATATTGTTTGTGAATATATAATACATTGTGTGACATCACAATGACTGTTGTGGGGCAGACTGACTTGCTCTGAGTTGCCAGTTGGTGTCCAGCGCTCATAGGAGCCGCTGTGTGTTTGTGACGCTGTCTATATCTGAAGATTAAATAATGCCTCAGCTATTTAGCTCAAGAGAAGACTGAGTCGACGTCTATTTATCTTCTTTACGCATCTATCTTGCATCGACCTCGTAACAATGTAATTTTGTTC